>MU159759.1:14198-34951 GCA_015888305.1 Antheraea pernyi
GAAAGCGCCTGCCGCCGGGGGTGTCGCGGAGCTTGCTCACGCTCCCCCGCGACACTCCTATAGTGCGGCGTACGGTTTGCCATGGAGTTTTAGTCGGTTAAAGTCGCCGAAAGGCACCGCCAGCTGCGTCCCAGCACGCAGTATATTTGAGCTAACCTAAGCTAAGTTAACTATTCATACATATAATAATACATATATGAGTTGTTGAAACATATATGTGTACCAGGCATACATACCTCAGCAACTCTTATATATATTTCGTATCAGATAATTTTCTAAACTATTTCAGTTTAATAACGGAAAAAATAAAACCCTTCCACTTGCATGTGTATGTTTGTGTATGTGTATGCGTGTGTGGAGGTGATATGTGTAATGTTGTCGCAGTGATGTAAGATTTTGTGTCACTGTATCGCGCGAGCAGCACACTCAAGGGCTCCACGCCGAGGGATCGGATCTAGGCTTGAGCCGCTGCCGATGGGGGCCTAATCTGGTGTACGGGAACGAAATTGACCCCCAGACCACGGCAGCGTGATCTGTGGTTACGCGGGCGTGGGACCTTCAGAATGTATTAAGTCCATGTACTCATCTACTTTTCTATCGTGCTTAAGTCGCGTCGTCATTAAAATTACAATATTTTTTGGTAGAGGAGACCGATTTTAATGAAACAAAGACTAAGTTATTCGAGATTATGTTTTACGATTTTCTAGTTGGGGTTTTATTGTGAACTCTGTACTTTAGCAGTGATGCGTGCTCATATAAACAGACAGACAGACATTTCTAAAAATGATTGAAATGTATTTTATTACTTATTTGTAGATACCTGCAACAATTTTATTCATAAAAATCGAAAAAGTACAGACACGTTATACGTTACGTAACAGTAACGTTAACGTTACGTTAATTTACATTCTTATTATATCTATAGATAAGACATAGAAGATATTTTGATTACATCCATTACTACATCGTGCAGTAACAGTCCTTGCATTGTTTGCATTGTCCTCGTTCGGTCAGTGAGAGTGCCGGAGGACCACCTCCCCTCCCCTCCCTTATCGCCCCTCTCCCCAAACACAGGCTGGCAACGCACTTGTGACTCCCCTGGTATCGCTAGGATATATGGACGGCGGTGGTCACTTGTCATCAAGTGACCCGCCTGTTCGTTTGCCTCCTATGGTATAAAAAAAAATTATAAGTTTCATCAATGTCGAACAGATGGCGCTTAAATTAGTCTGTTAACAGAAAACTGTAGGACCGACTGTTATAGATATCTCATAGATGGCGCGACATTTTAATTTTGATTTTCTTTTGCAACTCCAGTTTATTTTCTGGCCCACGTGTTCTGTTAATCTATTTACTACGTAAACTCGCTTTTTCTGTATCAAGTTTTTAAGCAGATTTATTACTCCATAATGCCAAATACTTTATCATAATTTTAAATCAACCTGTGATATCTGAGCAACAGCAACGTGTGGCTGGGTCAGCTAGTAATATACATATGTAGGGCACACTAAAAATATTTAGAACTGGCCCCTTATATTAACCCCTGCGTTTCCAAATTAAGATTTAATTGTTAGAATAGACGATATATTTTTTTAATTCATGCAATTCGACTACAGCTGGTTTGCAGAACTCTAACGCGGTCATAGTAATCTCAGTGACAAATTTCGTTATGGTGTTCCGTCTATGGATGTGAGAAATAAAAACTTTTACGCTTTATGCCGTATGAGCAAAACAGATGGGCATGTGACCCACCATGTAATTCAGGCATCCTTCAGCATTGACAATGAGTCAGATACAATCAATCGTACAAAAAAGACTTGCATGTGAAAAGATGTTTATGTGAAATCCTTCACAATTTAACTATGACTCCAAAAACGGTCCGAAAAATCTCAGCATTGATTAAGCCGATTCTGTTGAGACTTTTATTGGTAGATGGCGAACTTTTCAAAGTATTATCTAGATTAGGAATACTACTGTGGCTTTCCGTAAGGACTGAGAGTTTATAAAACAATTGAACAGAGGTATCTTAAAATTGGTAACGTTCGTATAGATTAGTATAGTTCAGTAATGACAAAATTATAAAAAAAAATAGTCCACAAAAACTCCACATAAAACACGTAGTTTATATGAAACAGTAAAACCATTTCTTGAAAGAATTTTATTAATACTTTATTGCATTTTTTATTTTGTACACTGACGGGCTTAATGGCTCATAACATTTTTTCCAGCTAACCCGAGGTATTGTTATCAAAAAGGGAAAATAAATAATAATTATAATAATAAAAGGAACGTAACACTGAAATATAACTAAAATAGAAATACATCAATATTGACTAATAGTGATTTAATAATGAGAACGGACCCGAGATTACCAGCTTGTATATTAACATACAACGACATAAATAATTTTGTACATACAATTTTCGTCAATATTAATAGCAACAAAATTTTAATGATAATTATTCTATCTTTTTTTTTTTTTTTTTTTTTTTTTTTTTTTTTTCATGGGGGGAAGGGTCACCTGCTGTTAAGTGATCACCACCATCCATGGACACTAACAACCCCAGAGGAGTCGCAAGTGCGTTGCCATCTTTCGGAGGGAAAGGTTAGAGGAGGGAAAGGGAGAGGAGAGGGGAGGGGAGATGGGTCTCCGGCGCTCTCACTGACCGAGCGAAACGCAACAATGCAAGCACTGTTACTTCACGTCGGTTTTCTATGAGAGGGTGGTACTACCCCGGGCGAGCCGACCCATTCATGCTGAAATCAATAATAGTTTCAGCGTGGCTCTACCACCATCAAACTGCTGAACTCGAAGAATTCATAAATAATGGTCAAAAGGAGGGTGGTATTTTTTTGTATATCATAGGAGGCAAACGAACAGGATCACTTGATGTTACGCATATCACCGCCGTCCGTAGACACTAGTAACACCAGGGGAGGTTGCAATTGCGTTATCAGCCTGTATTTGGGGGAGGGGGCGGAGAGGGAATCTGACCGAACGGAACGCAACAATACAAGCACTGTTACTTCACGTCGGTTTTCTGTGAGAGGGTGGTACTACCCCGGGCGAGCCGACCTATTCATGCTGAAAACGGTAATAGCTTTGGTGTGGCTCTACCACTTACCTAAAGGATCCCTGTCTTTGATCATCTACTGGTAAAATGATTGTAACGTTAAAGTATCTCAAATTTGTGTATGTTAAGAAGATGAACTCTTTGATAAAGATGAATATGAGCGTTTCTCGCCGGTTCTTCTTGATGACTGAGTTCTTTTCCGAACCTAAAATAGTTTTAACGTTCATAAGAGTCTTCTTAGGACTTAAACTTTAAGTAAATACTAGTGTCCACTCACGACTTCGTCTGCGTTTAGTCTTTATTAACGACGGCACCATAGATTATAACGACCATAACTGTAACGACTTATACAGCGCGCGCTAAGATAACACTTAGATGAGTGGATTTTTTCCAACTTATATTTTATGTCCCACCTCCACCTCCCCTCTCCTCTCTCCTCTCCCTCTCCCTCCCCTAACCCTTCCCCCCAAAGGGTGGCAACGCACTTGCAACTCTTCTGGTGTTGTTAGTGTCCATGGACGGTGGTGATCACTTAACATCAATTAACCCACCTGTTCGTTTGCCACCTATGACATTAAAAAAAATGTAATTTAACACAGACAAAACCGTGGGCGGCTGATAGTACAAATATGTAACAATAAGGTAGTTATTAAGCAAATAGAATAAATGGACAATAATTAATCAAATAGATAAGACATTTTACGAAAACCGATTAATTAAATTTAATGTATGTTATTAAATTTTCATTAATCAATCATGATTTTTGTATAATAAGCTCTGTTTAATGATAGATTGTTTAAAACATTAAGACATAGGTAATTATGTTGACAAACTTAGTTCATGTTCATATTTAAGTAACAATTTTCATTTCAATAATTCGAATATATTAATTACTCGCATATTTGTTTCATTCATTAAAAGTCTAAATATATTTATATATAATGTTTAAATACATAAAGATAAGCAAAATCTCTTTTAATATGTAGGATTGCAGAATATCTTTCTTAAATTCTTTAGCTAGTGTATCAAATGTCGACTTTTGCAATCGAAGCAACGAAAAAATAATACTTTTTGAACGTTTGACAAAATAAAATTTTATTCCGGTAATGTTCATAATTGTCATTTATATAAAACTATCGACCCCACCCGGGTTTGCTTGGCATCTTTTGCCGCTTTGATAATTACAGTTTATCAGATTCAGAGCCTACGAAGAATTTTCATACAAAGTTTTTTTATTACGTGTAATTCTAGAACTGTGTGGTTAAGATATTCATTTAAATGATATACTTTAAAAAGCAATTTTTATCTACAATAATTATGAAATATTACTAAATATTGAGATGGATTTAAATTAATACAATATTTGTCACAGATAACCGATTTTTTCTAATAATATGTAAAAGATAAAAATGAATACTGCGTTACCAAGAGATAGACATATACCTACTATTGCGAACTTTTCTGTAGCCATTTTTATAGTTTACATTATTTTTTTGTATCTAATAAGTTTTAGTAGCGAACGTTATCAATATAAGCGCTCATAAACTCTATCTTACGACTTAATTCAATTACGTCGACTTTTCTCTGCTTTACATAAACCTTGCGAAAGAAATTCTATATACGATAGTAAAAACCGTATATTGTATCTAGTATTGTATATAGTATATATTGTGTAGTTAAGAAGAACTAAAGGACAACACAGGCAGAATTACAATTTTCCTACGCACGAAGAATGCCTTAATCTTTTTAAATATTTCAAAGCGTGTAAATAATAATACATTCTAATATTTATACGATAATATAAATTTCATATTCCAGGTATCATCAGACATTATTTATTTAATCGGCGTCAATTTAATGGGAGTATATTTTAGACTAATGAACGAAGTAGTAACAAGAAGATCGTTTTTGGACAGACGTGCCTGTGTCGAAAGTACGTTGCGACTGAAATTCGTAAAAGATCAAGAGGTAATCCGACAATAAATTACGTTGGAAACAGAAGAATACCTAATATTGGAACATCAATCGAGAAATTATGACTTCTGGACATTTTTTTTATGTTATAGGATGCAAACGGACAAGTGGGTCACCTGATGTTAAGTGATCACCACCGTCCAAAGACACTTGCAACACCAGGGGAGTCATAATTGCGTTGCCAGCCTGTGTTGGAGAGGGAGGAAGGGAAGCGGAAGGGGAGAGGAGGAAGGGGTAGAGAGGTGGGCCTCCGGTGCTCTCACTGACCGAACGAAACACAACAATGCGAGCACTGTTACTTCACGTCGGTTTTCTATGAGAGGGTGGTACTACCCCAGACGAGCCGACCCATTCATGCTGAAGCCAGTAATAGCTTTATGGCTGGCTCTACCACTCTTTCACATTCTACTACATGCTTTTAAGAATTACGTGTGTATATGTACCAGAAGTGAACAAGAATTATACAAAATTAACAATTTTATCTATTCTGCAGCTAATATATGGCACAAAATCTTATATTTTCATTAAAATATTTATTTGTGAATTAAAAACTTTTTTAACCCCGTTGTGATCTGGAAATTGATAAAACGAAAAAGCAACATTAAAAAGGGACAAACATATTTATAGGACTTAATGTACGAGAGAATAGAATACATTATACAATGTTTCTTATATCCGCGGTCTCCAAAATGTCATTTCTTAGTCCGGTGAAGCTGTGAAGGCTCATCAGGCCAAAAGCGTAAATCAGTTCGAAAAAAAAGACTCCTAATTGAATATATACTACCTAATCTAATGTTCGAACTTATGTTAGTATGTGTATATATGTGTACGCCTGCGTATTACAAAACCTTGAGAATAGACGTCATAACCGGCATGGTTTGTTATTCACGTGTATTTTCATATAAATATGTTATCGTTTTTTATCCCTATTCTACCGCATGCGAACTGAACAAATGTATTTGTATTCATTAAAACTTTAATTATAATCACTTTTAATATTTAGCATAATTAATGTAAACCTTAAAAATATTTGTTTGCTTTGTAAAGCTTTGCTTGCTTTGCCTTTCTACTGTTATAAGGTTTAATACATACGTTTTTATTTCAGGAACGACTCATGATGAGTATACTGCCTGAACATATTGTATCCAAAGTACGACAAGACATAAGGACGATGTATTTGGGTCTACAAACACATAATATTAGTTATAGAATGAGATCGTTCAGGTGACACGTTATCGTATGACATATATATGATATCATTTCATTACATAGTATAAAACAAAGTCCCCTACCGCGTCTGTCTGTCTGTTCGCGATAATTTTTTAAAACTACTGAATGGATCTTCATGCGGTTTTACCTGTGGATAGAGTGATTAATGAGGAACGTTTTAGTACATAATTTGTCAGAGATATTATTATAATTCGGGCGGGACAACGTCTGAAGGGCCCGCTAGTACATTATATAAATCGACTTTACTATTTCTATATTAGTTTATATTGTTAGTAAAAGAAATCATTGAAATTCAACAAAAAACCACAAACTTTTTACATGCTACCTTGAGACTGAAATATTACGCAGTTAATATTCTGCCGTATAATTGAATAAAATAACATTTTTTTTTTATGTTGAATTAATTTTGCAGCACATTGTAATCCCAACTAATATTATAAATGCGAATGTGGGTTTGTTTTTTAGGTTTTTTATATTTAAGGGATACAGAAAATGACATAGGATGATAACGTTCAAAAATAAACTGTTCCGGAGGGATAGCTCAAATAATTTATATAAAACTATTAATTTGTGGAAGAACAGTCATTCTAAGTAGATATGTATTTCAATAATTTGAAAATGACTACAAAGTGACATATTTGTACACGTTCGCTGTTTGCGTAATGGGATAACATAAACAACATAAAACAGAATGTATGCTATAGTTATAGAGATACACTTTTTGACAAAGAACATTAGTAACATTGAAACTTTTTTTTTTATGTCATAGGTGGCAAACGAACAGGTGGGTCACCTGATGTTAAGTGATCACCACCGTCCATGGACACCAACAATACCAGAGGAGTCACTAGTGCGTTGCCACCCTTTGGGGGGAAGGGTTAGGGGAGGGAGAGGGAGAGGAGAGAGGAGAGGGGAGGGGAGGTGGGTCTCCGGCGCTCTCACTGACCGAACGAAACGCAACAATGCAAGCACTGTTACTTCACGTCGGTTTTCTATGAGAGGGCGGTACTACCCCGAAATCTTGTCCACTTCAAAGTAATTATATCGTGCTATTACGCTGTGACATCTAATCCTATTATTATTTTTTTTGCATATCTTGCAGATTTTTACTGTCTTTGTAGATAATAATATTACATATGTTATGCGATAATCTCAATGTTCTAACAAGATGTTGGCCCCCTCGTTAGAACTTTCCAGGTAGTTTTTGTGGCATCTCAGACTCTATGTTCCGCGGTATTATTTTCCATCCAAATCACTTTTGCACAATAACCGAAATATAATACGTAAAATGCCAAATAAAATAGGAAAGCCACTACATGATAGATAGGATCCCGCCAAAAAATCCATTTCATTATTTTTTTTAAACATAAGAGTTTCTTCGTAATTTTATTTTTTTGTTTATAGCCAGTTCTACGTAGAAGAACACGACAATGTGAGTATTCTATACGCCGATGTTGTTAACTATACGATGATATCAACAACATTGTCGCCTATGAGAATGGTCGAGCTACTGAATGAATTGTTCGGCAGATTTGATGAAGCTTCAGAGGTTAGCTTTTACTGTATAACCAATATTATACGCTAGGTTTTAGCCGCGGCCTCGTTCGTATTTACATGGGTTTAACTTAGCAAAATCAAATTCAAAATATACTTTATTCATTTTAGGCCCTGAGAAGGCGCTTATGAACGTCAAAGCTACCACCGGTTCGGAAAACAACCCAGTCATCGAGAAGAACCGGCAAGAAACTCGATCTGGTTTATCATTTTATGTTATATATTTTTACAATAATATAAACATTTACATTCGTTATTAGTGGATACACAGAGAGGGGTGTCGTTTCCAGACGTCACAATCGTTCACATATTGATCCACCCTATAATAATAGCCTTTAGATATTAAAACCCGACATGGTTCTTGAACTCACTATCCGGCAAATCGGTAATGTGTTTTGGGACTTTGTTATAAAACCTAACACTATTACCTAATAAACTGTTTTTGAACTTAATAAGTCTGAAGCATGGAATGACCAATTTCTTGCTATTTCTAGTATTTAAATTATGCTGGTCTTTTACCAGATCCAGCATATCTAAGTTTTTGCGGACATACATTAAATTATCAAGAATATATTGGGAGGGCAGAGTTAAGATATCGAATTCCTGAAACTTAGTCTTTAATGATTCGTGTGGCCTAGTCTAGGCCTAGCCCTCGGGAATAAGAATTTTGATCTAGGTAACAGGTACCATATGTTCTTATTGTAACCGTGCTAACGTGTGTGCAAAATTGTATAATTATCAATCAAATGGTTAAGCGTAACAAACAAACAATCGTTGTTGTTTGTTACGCATTCACGCAGTAATTACTCAAACTATCGTTATGTAATTCTGTACACACATTGTCAGGAGTAGACAAAACGACATAGGGTAACTTCTACCCAGAAAAGAAAAACTATTTCCAAGGGATAGTTCAAATTAAAAGTAACGCGAGCGGAGCCGCGGGTAAAAGTTAATAGTATTATTAATTAAACTGCTATGTATTATAAATTATCATATATGGTAAATTAATTAAAATTAGAAGTTTTTGTTCTGTCCAGAATTCTGTAATTATTTCAGATCTAAAAACATATGTTAATTCATATTATATTGTTAATTAAGATCTCATTATTATGATTACTAATTTAATTAATAATTAGTTTTTATTATATTTTTTTACATGTAACATTGTTCCTTTTCAGGAGTACGATGTTCTACGAATTAAATTTTTGGGTGACTGTTATTACTGTGTCAGCGGAATACCAAAACCGACAATATATCACGCGAAAAACTGTGTCGACTTAGGATTGGAAATGATACATATTATAAAAGACGTCAGGTTAATATTTTGTATGGAATTTTAACGCGCTTTCATCGCTTAATTTTGTACATAAATTAGTTTTATACAACGAAAATCCATCTGATAATTCTACGTCAAGTATTCAGGACCGTTAACAAAAATCTTATTCAGGCTACATCGACAACAAATTAGAGTTCACTTTCATAAGTTTAGATTTACTTTGAAAGTAAACAAAAATTATATAAAGTATTTAAATTAAGTTAGATTTGAATTCGTAATGTATTTAATCAACTCATTCAATTATTCAAATTCATATCATCCTCATCATCATTACCCTTATCCCACTTAAATAGGGTCGGCACAACATGTTTCCTTTTTCCACTCTCTCCTGTCAAATGTCATCTCAGTATTCACACCTTTTACGCACATATAATTTTTCATGCAGTCCATCCATACCTTTTTCGGTATTCTTCTACTCGAATATCCGTCCTTGTGGATACATACTCAACACTTTTCTAGTTACATGGTTTTCATCTCTTCTCATAACATACCCGCACCATGTTGATATATTACTCCTCAACTTATCCATCACTGGTGCTATTTTCAAACGTCCTCTGATGTACTCATTCTTAATTATTCAAATTCATATATTATTGAATTATGTCGCATACTAATAATATAAATTAAATTAAACTATAAAACGCTATAACCAATTTAAGGCAATACGTTTTTAACGACTATCTCTTTTTGTGGTTATTAAATGAATGTTTATTTATAAATTATGCTATTATTTATAGAGAAAAACGTTCTTTGAACATTGATATGAGAATTGGCGTACATTCAGGAAGGATTTTAAGCGGTGTTATCGGTATAAGGAAATGGCAGTACGACATTTGGTCGAAAGACGTTACTATTGCTAACAAAATGGAATCTACGGGAAAGGCTGGGTAATTCTTTTAAATATTACAGTGCTTCTAAGTTATATTGCATTTTTTAATTACGCATTTCAATGCTAATCCATAGCAAAAATGATCCATATTCGTTTTCAAGATGGCAAAATCGGATAACGTACCAGTTATTAAGCCTTAACAAAGCTGTGTTACCTGTGTATACGTAACTATCAACATATTCCTATGAGTTATCTATAGAGAAGAGTGGCTATTTTAATTTACAATAAGTGTTACCCGTGAGTTGGTCTGCGTCGTTTATTATCCGAACAGATATTATATGGTCAGAGGAAAAAACATAAGCATGGTTTGCCTCACTTCCCTATAGCAAGAAAACACAACGCTGAATACGTAAATCTCACAAAAGTATCTTATAACTTTACATTAGATGAAGATATCGTGATATTATTTTAGATAAGGGCGACGTGTCTAAAGAGCGACATATTTGTTTATAGGACTTAACGTGTGAGAGAACAAGATAGAATACATTATACAGTGTTTTTTGTATTGGCGGTCTCCTAAACGTATATTGTACTACCTACTCATACTCTTGTCTCAGCGTTGTATATGTGTGTGTATTTAGTAAATTTGGCAATAAAAACATTATCACAGTCTCTCCAGTAGTTTTTATATTATTTATAGCATTACATTTGCAGACCTCTATTATTTTAATCATACAAAAGTTCATGGCTAGTAGATAAACTGAATCTGCTATACTTACACACATATAAAACCTCATTACGAAATCAATAGCATGGTAGTAGGGTTTTTTTAAGTTTGCCTGACTAACTACTACATTTCGGACGAAAATCTATCACCAAACACTAATAAGTGTATTTCGGCAGCTGCACCTGTAAGCGAGTCCTCCTGTATTTTAACGCACTGACCATTTTAATGAAAGATAGAAAATAAAAATAAAAATTTGAAAGTTGTCTGACTCGATGCAACATTAATTATCTTACTAAGAAATTTAATTAAAAATGTAATAATACGTGTCTCGGCATCTTATATTTATATTTTCTAGGTTTAATATTTTGCATGCATTTTTCAGAAAAGTGCACGTGACTAAACAGACACTAGAGTTGTTAATAGATTTTGCAAGAGAATATATAATTGAACCGAACTTTGATGCACAAAATGATCCGTTTATAATGAAAAACAAATTGGAAACTTTTCTATTGTCAAGACCAATCAGAGTAAGTATTACTGCTTCAAAAGTATAAGAAATTTAAAAGAGAATTAGTGTGTTGTTTATGGCTTTTTGAGATTACAATGTCAACAATTTTTGTTTCAATAAAACTGTATAAATAGTGGTTTAAATTAAATAAATCTTGAAGTTAAAGCTTCGAAATTTCGATCCGCAAGCATTTTGTGTGACAAAAAGTGGCCGAACAAACACTGTGCCGAATAGAATGGGAGCAGCGTCTTGCTTGTTTTTGGGCATTGGAAATAGTGAGATATGCATTCTTCTCGTTTTAAAGGTTTCGCTTCTACCGCAAGTAAACTATATACAAAATCTTTGTTCATACTTAGCTATACGTCTCTCGCATTAACAATAATTATAATAGAACGTTCGTGAACGTCACTGGTTGCCTATTTAGTAAACGAAAGTAATATAAAATAGTAACCTTTATTGATTAGCTAACTTATATATCATTTAAATTTGGTAAATGAATTTACAGTTTGACAATTGAGTCGAATAAAATTTTATCGCCTTTGCTTTCAGCCACTCGAATATAAACCGTTCAGACGAGCATCTCTTGGCGCCAATAAAGTAATTATAAAAACTTCATCTTCAAGAGTACGTTACCTCTCTTTAACTATTGTTTTTACAATTACTTTTCACACAATAACTTGCTATATTATTCTGTATTTTTAGTAGCGATTGGACACTAGAAATTCGACGAACTTGCAGAGAACCGCATTTATGGACAAGAATCTGGTTGAATATCAACAAATGCTTAAAACAGCTGATGCTCAAATGGCTAAAGAAATTGAAGATATGACGAATGGAAAGTATGAAGATATCATATGTTTAAATAAATGAATATTACAAATCAAAATTAAATGGGACAAAATATATGTTATTAATATTTATTTAGAATAACTTCTGTGGATATAATATCGAGGCTTATTATTCTTTCAGGGAACATTTTAAAAAGGAATCAAAGTTAAATAGATTTACATTAATGTATAAGGATTGTCAACTGGAACAAACATTTTTACTTCTACCAGATCCTTTATTTAAGTATTATATAACATGCTGTTTAATAATATTATGTTTAATTCTGTTTATAAATGGACTGACAACTAATTGGTAAGTAGATATAGAAATATCTCGCTTTCATTTATATGGGAATGGCTAATTTAAATTTTTTTTTGCAAAATTTTGTTTTAATTTCTCATAATATAATTACATATTATAAAACAAAGTCCTCTGTCACGACTGTCTGTCTATCTGTTCGCTATAAACTCAAAAACGACTGAACTGATTTTCTTACAGTTTTCAGTAGTAGATAAAGTGATTGATGAGGAACGTTTAGGTATACAGTTTGTGAAAGTTTATGTATTATCAGGGCGGACAATGCCTTTCGGGCCCGTTAGTATTACATAGGAGATAATAGTAATTATTTGATATTGAGACTTTAGGACGTTCACTGTATGGCTCGGATAAAATAAGAGATTATACGTACGACGACGTTCTTAAGGAAAGGGCGAGGACTTTTTTCTTTATAATCACTAGGTGAAATGGTACTCCACACATCCTTAGAGATATGAAAAACTAATTTGGAACAAACTTGGAAATTACGGTTAGGTTAGAGAAATATTTCAAATATTTTGTCATAAAAATACGCGTATGTAACTTTCAAAATGACTATGCGCTACGCTTTTTTATTACTCTTCTAAGATACAGTGGTATTGATTTAAATTGAAAATTATTTCACTTCAAGCAACTGCTTACTTATTGAATCTATTTTATTTATTCAAGGTTCAGCGGATTTCAATGGCACACCTGGTTATTATTTGCCTTCATCGTTATTGCACTCATAGTGATGCAACCTTTAACGTGGTTTCAATTTTTATGGACCAAATACAGAGGTATAACTGAACCGCGTGGCAAAATGCTACGTTGGATTTATGACATTTCAGCGAAAATCATTAGATCAGCAAAAATAAGAACTGTAATATACCTTTTAATCAGTTTGTGTTTGGCCGCTACTTCGATTGTTAACGTTATCGGATGCAGTGAAGTTCCAGTAGAGTCTTCAGGAGCTGTGACTGTGTTATCTAACTGTGTTTCGTCGTGGGTAATCACATTTCTTTGTATAAAATCATTTATTTAAACCTACTACATTATATTTGAATCATTTCTATTGTTTTAGCATGTAACCCAATGTTGGGGCTTAGCTCTTCTCTTGAACTTTCTCTTCAGCAGAGTATTTTTTATCTTCAAATGGATAGTTGCTGGCGGAATGACAATATTTTATCTTTGGGTTGTTTGGGAGATCAAATCTTCTCTTTTTGCTGAAGATGCAACATGGAATGTCGGCTTAGACCCAAGAGTGTCTCACACGCTCTCCGTTGTGTTTATAACGATAACTCTGTACTGGATTGATAGAACAACGGAATATAGAAATAGGTTGGACCATCTGTGGCAACTACAACTTAGCGACGAACAACGTGAGGCTGAAACGATGTTAAAAGTGAATAACATGCTGTTGGAAAATATTCTGCCGGCTCACGTCGGTAAGTTTAAAAAGAAAATAGATATCACTATATTCGCATTTTGTCGTTTAATTCATTTATATACTGAGAAATCAGAAAATACTCATGTGTAAAATTCATTCGTGATAGTTCATTCTACTTTGCCACTATAATCGTACAATAATAAAACATAATCTATACATATAATATGAATATAAATCTAAAGAGTCTGTACTTTTAGATTTTTGTGAAAAAAATTGATACAGGTAAATCTTAGAGTAAATAATAAAATACATTTCAATCATTTTTAGAAATGGCCGTCTGTCTGTTTGTATGAACACGTATCACTGCTAAAGTACTGCGTTCACGATAAAACCTCAACCTAACCTCAACAAAGAAAATCATAAAGCATATCCTTGAGTAACATTTAGTCTTAGTTTTTTTTTTATTGGTTCACTCCGTCAAAAGTTATTGTAATATTAATGAGGTACTAGACTTAATTACGAGAGAAAAGTAGATAACTAAATGGACTTAAACATTCAGATGGTTTTATTAGTCACCGTTTTTTTACATTGAATTCCACGCGGACGGAGTCGCGGGCACAGCTAATATATAGTAAAGGCTTATATCTTCTAATGAAACTAATATTTGCCATTTTATAATTAGACTAAATATTATTTTAATATCGTTCTTTTTCAGTTCGACTGTATTTAAATCTCAATAGGTCAATGGATGAGCTTTACTATGACACATATGATAACGTGGCTGTAATGTTTGCATCGTTAACGGACTATAAACTTGGTTTGGAGGGTGACGCTGATATGAACGACAAATTCGTATTAAGTATACTGGATGAAGTTATTTCTGATTTTGATAGGGTAACTACAAATATTTTCAATTACAATTATTCCCATAAACAACAATCATTGTTGTCGCGCGATAGTATAATTAGTACATAGTAATTGTGTCTGACTAAATCGTAACTATCATATACCATATGTAACACTTGTAATAGTGTTATAGCTTAGCTTAGATTAGCTCAAATAGGTCGCGAATTGCATGTATCAGGCAACAGCCAAAGCCGAGGTGTGCCGCGCACCCTTGAGCTAGTTGTCAAAATAAAAATCGGCTGAGTGCCTTAAGCGCTCGCCTTAGTAGTCCGGTGAAGCTGTTAAGACCTTGCTTGGTCAACAGCGTAGTCAGTTCGAAAAAAAAAAAAAAAAACTTGTTATAGTGACCAGACAAGGTATGTGTATAAGCCGGTATATATCTAGTAATTATGCGAAATGTTAGGGATCTGTATCCACCGTGTACCAGTTCACGGCGGCAAATAAGAGAATTGGGGAACCTCCAGCTCCCAGGGAGATTGAGGCCAAGAGGAGGGAGGGCCGGGCGTTAGGACGATGGAGGTAGGACCTGGCGGACGAGCGGTTCGCGCGTTACACTATTGACGCCGTCCGCCCGGTCCTACCAGAGTGGATAGGAAGACGCTGGGACTCCCTTTCGTTCAGACTGGTGCAGGTACTCATCGGGCATGGTTGTTTCGGGTGATACCTGAATCTCAGGTGAATAAAAAAAACGAAAAAAAGGGATCTGTATCCGATCGACACACAACCATCGTGTACATAGTAATTAAACGTTGACAATAACTCTCTTTTAGTTTGTAGGGTGTCGGGATCAATCAGTGCATATCTAGCATCCGAGAGTTTAATATCAAGTATAGTGCAAGTACTTTATCAAGCTATAAATGGAATTATAATTCAATAAGGAAAAAAGATCCTAATTTCAATGTGTTTTGGCAGTTAAATATACCTATTATTATTAAAATCGTAGCTGCTGTTAACTGGAACTTCGGTACATAAAGTGGAAAAAATAAAATTAGCCGGATGGACTTACATGGCTGCATGTGATTTGGACCCAAACAAAAGGGAATCACTAAGTTCAACTTCGTGTTCATCACACAGTCAACGAAATACGCCTTGCAGCAAAGCTGTTGTTCTCACTATGGTGGAATTTGCTGCCGCTATGATGATGCAGTTGCAAAATTTTAATCGAGGTTCCTTTCAGAGTTTCGAAGGGCTGAATTTAAGAATTGGTAATATTAATAATTTATGTAAACAATGTACGAGTTATAAATTATAAATATATTATAGTTATAAATGTTTTGTTAACTTTTAAATAGTCATTGTTATCAGCGTTACTTAGGACCAGCATACATGAAATACGACAACTTTCCATAAGTCGTATGTGTTTTCCATTCTCATGATCCTAAATTTTTATTTATCGACATGGTATGAGATTTTTTAACATTTGGTAAGCATTTTTTTTATTGTATAACGGCAAAATGACTGCACTGTGCCTAATGGTAAGCACAGTACAATCCAAAAACAATGGCGACCACCGAGTGACACACTATCCATCGCCGATCGCCGCTGTCATGCCGGCCTGCGAAAAGCTGGATATGCACAGGCTGATCCCGAAACGCAACCCGCAGAAGTGAATCACCATGACGGGCTTTTTCGCTATATATATGGTGGTCGCGACCCAGTCAGGCAGCAGAACCCTACCGCCCTGCTTTCGCCATTGCCTCGTTCGTTATTCAGCAGGGTGCACCACGTGCAGGTGAGGTTGGCTTGAGTGTCTCAAGTCTTAGATATTATTCGACACCCCTTACACCCCAACCATTTCATGGTTAGGTTTTTATCTGATGTTATTCTTCCATTATTCCATTCCATTCCATTATTCCATTATTAAACAATAATTAGTTTAGCTACATTACTAGGATTTCTGTTTATATAAAATCTCTTCATATTTATTGTGCTTAACCAAAGAAGCACCAAAAAACATAATTCTTTCAAGTATGACCAGTTGTAATTCATGCTCTAAAATGCATTAATATATATGTAATTAAATTATTTAGGGATATCTAATGGAGAAGTCGCTGCAGGAGTCGTTGGATCACTGAAACCGTTATACGATATTTGGGGCCATGCTGTAAATATGGCTTCTAGAATGGATTCTACGGGAGAACCTGGCAAAATTCAGGTAAGCGGTACTTTTTCCTTAATTGATCGTCACAATAATTACGAACAATGATATGAACAAAATAACTTACATACATTTTGAGATTCACAAGCATCATCTAAAAAGTGTTATGACCCTTTCACAAATCTATATATATATATAATAAGAACGTAAATTTAGCGTGTCCGTACTTTGTTGATTTTGGAGAAAAGAATTGTTGGAGGTGGTAGAGCCACGCTATTGGTGGTAGAGCCACGCTGCAACTATTACTGGTTTCAGCATGAATGGGTCGGCTCGCCCGGGGTAGTTCCACTCTCTCGCAGAAAACCGACGTGAAGTAACAGTGCTTGCATTGTTGCGTTTCGTTCGGTCAGTGAAAGCGCCGGAGGCCCACCTCCTCCCCTCCCTCTCCCTCCCCTAACCCTCCCCCCTAAAGGGTGGCAACGCACTTGCGACTCCTCTGGTGTTGTTATTGTCCATGGACGGTGGCGATCACTTAACATCAAGTGACCCACCTGTTCGTTTGCCACCTGTGACATAAAAAAAAGGTGTCTAGGAATAAGTAATACATGTTATTCATTTTGAGAAATGTATGTCTGTCTGTCTGTTTGTATGAACACACATCACAGCTAAAGTACTGGGTTCACAATAAACCTCCACAACAAACATATCCTCGGGAGTAATTTAGTCTTCGTTTCATTAAAATTGGTCCACACTATCAAAAGTTATTGTAGTTTTAATGACGACGCGGTATAAGTAGGAGAGAAAAGTAGACAAGTAAATGGACTTAATACATTCGGATGACTATTAATCACTGTTTTTTACATAAACTTCCACGCAGACGAAGTCGCGGGCACAGCTAGCGATTTATAAGAGCAAGTCTTTCACTTACTCAGAGTAAGTCATGGTACAAAGCTAATGTTACAGGCAATTGATAATCTGTTAATCAACATGGACTTTGCTAAGTAAGGAAGTTTTAGACTACAATTTTGTTTTAACCTTTAAAATAATATTAATCCTTTTTTATGTCATAGGTGGCAAACGAACATGTGGGTCACCTGATGTTAAGTGATCACCACCGTCCATGGACACTAACAACACCAGAGGAGTTGCAAGTGCGTTGACACCCGTTGGGGGGAAGGGTTAGGGTATGGAGAGGGAGGGGAGAGGGCGGGGTGAGGGGAGGAGAGGTGGGCCTCCGGCGCTCTCACTGACCGAACGAAACGCAACAATGCAAGCACTGTTACTTCACGTCGGTGTCCGTTCCCTCGGCGTGGAGCCCTTGAGTACGCTGCTCGCGCGATACAGTGACACAAAATCTTACATCACTACGATAACATTACACATATCACCTCCACACCCGTGCACGCATACACGCTTACACATAATAAGGTGGAAGGGTTTTATTTTTTCCCTTATCAAACTGCAATAGTTTAGAATATTATCCGATACGAAATATATATAAGGGTTGTTGAGGTATGTATGCTTGGTACACATATATGTTTCAACAACTCATATATGTATGAATAGTTAGCTTAGCTTAGGTTAGCTTACATAGGTCGCGTATTGCATGTATCAGGCAACAGCCAAAGCCGAGGTGTGCCGCGCACCCTTGAGCGAGTTGTCAAAATAAAATCGGCTGAGTACCTTAAGCGCTCGCCTTAGTAGTCCAGTGAAGCTGTTAAGACCTTGCTTGGTGAATAGCGTAGTCAGTTCGAAAAAAAAAAATTTTGAACTGATACTTCGATTTTACAAATGCGTACCTATTGTAGTATAAAAAAAACAATATACAAGTAGGTAATTGAATTATATTTATTTTTTTCAAAATACTTTTGCAACGTAATTGTTACAGGTCACTGAAAATACTGCGATAATTTTAGATGAATGCGACATTCTCACGATGTACCGTGGCGAGACCTTCGTAAAAGGTGCTGGATATATCAAAACTTATTTCGTTCCTCTAGACGAAAACTTCAATTTAATAAAAAAACAGGATTGTTTAAACTATTATAGAACTCAGGATCGAACCAGATATTATAATTTACGAGATAACAATTTTGGTGACGTATCTGATGACGGAAGTTTGGAGACTGAATCTAGATACTCAAATTATGGTATTAGAAACCTTTCCATGATAGAGGATAGTTCTATTGATGAAAATGATACTACTACGATTACTCCAAGGTGTTCCAGTGTAAGTTATGCATCGGTGGAGACTGAAATTAGAGAGACACGTTGTTAATATATGATTGGATGAAGAGTCATTTAAACTATTACAGAATTTATACTTTGCTTTATTTTAGTAATGCAAAGATTTCATAATTTTAAACAAATAGTAACTATATTGTACATCTCATTTTGTACATTATTGATCGAAATAAAAGAACAGTAATATTATATCACAATAGTTTTATTTTGTAAAACTCATCACACAAAATTGAATATTATATTATAGATACAAATAATAATCCCCATATTAGATATATACATATTTATGTTGGAGGCACATGTAAAAGCGGACATAATCACGTACATAATTGTCTTTTCTTTTTTTTTTTGTGTTATATAATTCAACATTCATTAGTATGTGATTTTCTAAGTAATACAGTTAGTTACATGTTATATAAAATACCAATAAGAACTTAGTTATAAAATTACAAATACCTAGACATCACTATTTATTTAAATGTTTATTGCAAACAATATACTCAATCTCCTTCTTCAGGTAGGGTCGACATTATTACAATGAATTTACAAAAGCACATATAACTATAGAATGTAATAAAATATTACTAGTAATAAGGTAAATGGAGTTTCATATATTCTAAATATTTGTAACATATAAATCTTCTATTTTATAAGGAATAGAAACATTGTTTTTTTCAAAACAGAGTGGTAATTCCTCATTGCACATTAATAAAAATTAATCCTTAACCCAATATACTTGCTTATTTATAATATATATCATTAAGTATTGTGAAATATTGAAGTAATTTATATATCTAAATCATTTGTCAGCTTATCTTAGCATTATAAATGCAATAAAATATGCAATAGCAATAAAATATAGTAATGTATAAATTCAAGTATTATAACTTGGCCAAAACGGGAGTTGTCTCTTGATAACATTTAAAAGCCAAGAAGGTTGTTTCTACCGGATCTGATCCTTGTTTATCACAATTTTCAAATATAGGCAACATGTTTAATGTAGCAAAACACTCAGAGAAGATCTACTGGATCAGGCTGCTATCGTCGCGTCTTGGTCTTCACCTCCTTGTGGACCATTAGGTATCGCCATGCAAACACGATGGTTCCAAGACACCTTGACGAGCATCTCAGACACCTTTATGCCTCGAATACGGTATCAAACACCCAAGCGGAGAGTTTACTGATGGTCTTTCGAGATTGCACGACTGCGGATCGAGCGTATTGTCGCAAGGAGACGGCTCGCAAGACATCGTAGATTGCAACTGAGCCGATCAAGCGTGGTGGTAAACAGTTCTGGAGATATTTGAAGTCAAAATTGGGACCAATAAACTTCTAAGCTTGTAATTTTGTGACTGATTTCTTTACGCGAGGATCATTTTAACTTCTCTTTCCATATATTTCCTTTTTACTATTGATCCCTATTTTATACATTATTACAAAATACAAAGTTTTCTTTACTAATCCATGCTAATATTAAAAATGTGAACATTTTTTAATTTTTTTATTGTAGCATGGCAAAATGACTGCACTGTGCCTGATGGTAAGCACACTTCAATCCAAAAACAATGGCGACCACCGACTGACACCCTATCTATCGCCGGTCGCCGCTGTCATGTCGGCCTGTGAAAAGCTAGATATGCACAGGCTGATCCCAAAACGCGACCCGCAGAAGCGAATCACTATGACGGGCTTTTTCGCCATATACATGGTGGTTACGACCCAGTCAGGCTGTAAAACCCTACCACCCCGCTTTCGCCATTG
>MU159759.1:34993-58947 GCA_015888305.1 Antheraea pernyi
GCGCAGGTGAGGTTGGCTTGAGTGTCTCAAGTCTTAGATGTTATTCGACACCCCTTATACCTGAATTTACATAACCTAAGATTTCAATATAAATTTATTTGTTTCTTATGTTATCACGCCTTAACTACTGGATTAATCACTGTCATTTTATGCACAGACATTGCTAGGGGTATAGAAAAGGACTTAGGATACCTTTGTATATAGGATAGATCAAGCCGATATTAAGGCAAGCGAACCTGCGAGCAAATCTAGTATTTGTATGCACATGTGTTGAACAACAGGAAACCCTGTATTATTTAGCGTTATATTTTTTGCAAAAGTAATATATGCACATATAAATGATTGCTTTTAGCAATAAATACAAAATTAAAATAGACTTCTTTGGCGAGGCGTTCATGTACGCAGATTCTCCACCAGCTTCCGTGTTACATAATATACTACTCATATAAATTGCTTACTGTATATAATAACACAAAAGTCTACATTATTATTTAATTCATCGTTTAAAAATAAGAAATTTAAATACAATAAATATTTAAAACAACACCTTATCTTTACAAAAATCAATTTGAAATACATCATGACCTCAAGACGTACGGAGGATTCCCACAGTTTTTCTTATAATTTTTTCTTTCAACTACTCCCATATAATTTTGCTCTTTTTTCAAACTGAATAACCGCTGTTGGTTTACAAGGTTACAAGGTGTTAGTTATCGAGAAGCATAACTTTCTTGTCGGCCTCGTGAATTCTGTGGCTGTTTTAACAGAACCCGTAAAACTGCAATAGGCTATATTTTTGGCCACACATGTCTCTGGTGGTACCGTTAACAAAACGGTCAAAATACCGATAAAGAATACGATTTGGAAACGTAAACGTTATATTTTGTTATATAACTATTTTCACAATTAATATGCATCTTTTATAACACTGTTTAGATAATATTGCTTATCCATGTAAATATTTTTCCATCTCAATGGAAACACATATTTATTGATGTCAGAGTTATATTTTAATTCCTTTACCTTGCTTATACATTTGTACTGAATTTGGTATTTTGAGTATTTTTTAAGTTATTCACGTTTCAATTATTTGTATTAAAACTTTATTAACTTTTGCTGTTACTTAATAATTTAACAAACATGACAGCCTAAGTTAGTCTGCAATCATGCATATCAGCGAACGTAAATTATTTTTCCAGAAACTACTATACATATTGTTTAAAATGACACTATTTCCTAAAATATCAGTGTATTCATGCACGGTAAAGGTGGTGTACAATTTTCACTTTACATCTATAACCAGCTAGTACTAAATAAAGTTAGAAGTACAGGAGAATGATAGACTACCCTTTTCAGTTTTCTAATGCAATTAATATTATCTAAATAAAGAAAACGACTGCTTTAGTTATAAATCGAATACATAATTAGATACCTAGGGAATATAAAACGAAAACAATGAAAACCATCGGACAACTATCGAGTATAAATTGCGACTCAAAGGGTCCCTACTACATATAAATATTATTACGTTCCCAAAATATCCGATTAATTTGTTTGTAGCTATATATGGGTGGTCGCGTTGACCATAATATAATAAAGTAACAGTAAATAAAAACTTATCATGTATTACCTAACACTAGTTGGAGTTTTTTTCTATAACTTTGCCTAATTTTTAAACATTGCGACTCTGAGAGATACTTTATAGGTTTTTATAGGTAATCGATCAGAGAGTGGAAGCTTTCACATGAATGATAATATCTATTTGTCCTCATTACCATAGAAGTTTTATTTTTTTGGAGCAGAATGAGACCACAATGTCCTATTGAGCGAGGGACTAACGAGATAGAATATCAATTAAAATTTCGCTCACTGTGGCCCAGCACTGGGATTCTTACAGGCTAATAATATATTCGATATAAAGATCAACATTATACCTCAAGTCGTTTTGTGAATGTGGATCTGATGTAATAGACGTTTCGTTTTTTTTTTCATTTTATATGTCATAGTGGGAGCATCCAGCAGTCGAAAGTTTGCTAACACCGCCATCTATTATTTTCTATGTTAATCAATAAAGGCAATGTATTGTTAAGGCACTTCTATTTAATTATTGTTAATGTGGATTCTTGTAAATTATTGAGTAATTTAGATTGATTAAACTGTTCATAACTTCTAAGCATTCCACATGTTTATTCATATAAGCACTGATAGAAGTAACTAAATAACCGGTGTCACGCCATACGACGCGAGACACCATCTTAAGAAATAGTGGCGTCGTGCAATAACATTTCTAACTTGATTTGATTCTTGATTTAAAGTAGACCTAAATTAGTGTCACGATAATTAAAATCGGACATGTGAAATTGTAATAGAATTATTCTAGATTTAAGTAACATTTGGAACCTTTTGTTATTTATTAAAACCGGAAATCCATTCTATGTGCAGTCGAGATAGAATAGTAAAGTTGCTATTTAGAATGAATAACAATGTAATTAAAACATATTGGCATTGTACTATGTTATTAGTATTACTTTGTAATTACTAGAATAATTGTCGATCTAAAATGAGTTTTATAGCAAATAAGGATTTGTAAGTACTCCGGTTGTTACAACGGTGAATTACTTTGAAATAATTAATGACAACGTAATTATTCAATGTATGGTGTTAAAATAGTTATTTATTTATAATTAGAATTATTAGCGAACATCAAGTGTAACTATGTACAACATCATAGATTAAGTACTTCGTTAAACTACAACTTCCTTCACTTAGATTGTCGGTAGGTGAAGGTAGGCGATTCCTTTATAAGTGCTTGCAAGAGTTTGTACAAGGTTCATTTATTCATTACTGTTTGTGAGATCGTGAGATCTATCGTTATTGTCGCTAAGTGATAATTATTGTCTCCGAGGGTTTGTCTCTGAGATTATTGTAAAAGTATTAAAAGACAAAGAATCGAAGAAGTCGTCGTTTCATTTCAAAGTGTCGGTCGTGATGTGAAAATACATACAAATGGAGGATAATGCCATCCGTGTGCTCGGCTCTCTACAGGCTCTACATATATACTCTGACATATATATGGAACCCTGAAATTGAAAAGTAAACTGCAACGTATTTTTTTAAATTCCAAGAGCGACATATGCTGTTCACCGTGCCGTGGGTATTTACTGAAGATAATGAATATTATTTTCAAATAAAATTAACAAGTAGCTCTTTAATTCTTATTATCTTTACACCTAAATATTAAATATACAGTACAAAATAAATATTGTCTTGTGTTTCTCTTTCGAAAATAATATATTGAAGTGTGCAGGTCCCATCCTCTGAGAGCGTGTAATGCGCAATAAGGAACTTCGTTCAAAAAAGCATAAGGAGCTGTAATGTAGCTTAAATTTTTAGCTAATTTGACTGCTAACAAAGAAAATCTACCAATATCAATTACGAATTTCATTAACTACAAATTTTGTCTTTCGTTCGTTATCTTGGAGGACCCCTTGCGTTTTATATAACAAAAAGTATCCTAGATGTAACCTTATAATATTAGTTATCACAGTGTCAAGTTTCGTTAAAATTGGTTCAGTACTTTCAGAGTGATGTGTTCACAGGGACAGACAGACAAAAATTGTAAAAGAATCATTTTTGGCTTCTATATCGATAATAAAGTCTACCCCGATTACAATTTTCAAAAAATATTTAATGTACAGATTTGGCCTTGCTACAGTTTTATTAAATACACATATCTATGTAATAACATTTCTAAGACATATTGTCAGGTAATGTATAGTTTGAAATTGTTGTTACTTTCTCATATAGTGTAGAACACTGAGGGCGTCATATAACGATTTAAAGTTTCAAATATATTGCTGATGTTAAATACCATTCGGCACACAATTAATATTTACATATTTATTGTACCCGTTACACGTTACAGTAGGTGGCGTGCGTCTCGTATGTACAAATGTTTTTGAAAGAGTATTTTCTGTAATTGTACGTTTTCTCACAATTTTACATTTCTTTAGAATGCGCGTGCGGAGCTGCGGGCACCAACTAGAAAACAATTATCATTTTTTATTTTATAAATTTTATGGTTTTAATTAGAACACTTGTTAAAAATTAACTTCCCAATCGAAGTTTTTGGCGGGATCTTGGAATGCTATGTAGTGGTCTTTATATTTTATCCAAATCTTATGTTATTTGGCTCTATATTGTGTGGTGCTTTACGTAATATAGTTTGGTTTTGTGGACAGGTGAAGTGGATCGGAAATTATACCACGGACCATGGATTCTGACTTGCCACAAAAACTCCCAGGAAAGTTCTAGCAAGATGGCTACCGTTTTGTTATAGTTCATTGAAATTATATCAAGAAACTTGTTTTTTTTTTTATGTCATAAGTGGCAAACTACCAGGTGGGTCACCTGCTGTTAAGTGATCACCACCGTCCATGGACACTAACAACACCAGAGGAATCGCAAGTGCGTTGCTACTCTTTGCGGGGAAAGGATTAGGGGAGGGAGAGGAGGAGAGGGGAGGGGAGGTGGGCCTCCGGCTCTCTCACTGACCGAACGAAACGCAACAATGGCAAGCACTGATACTCCACGTCGGTTTTCTGTGAGAAGGTGAGAAGGTGGTAGTACCGCGGGCGAGCCGACCCATTCATGCTGAAACCAGTAATAGTTTCAGCGTGGCTCTACCACCATTAATTAATTGTAATATCGATACTCTCTTGACAATGGCAGTAATAGTCTACTAGATGACTGGTTGCCAAAAATAAAATAGAAGAACTTTCCAATAAATTAAATCACCTCAATGAAGAGCCACACTAAAGAAAAGAAGCCAAAAACTAGATTTTAAAAATCCCCTGAACCTGTAGATAGCTAAAGATTTCTTGCATATAGCGATGCGTGCTTGTTTGTATCACCGTGTGAGAAGTACACATAGATATGACTTATGTAAGCAATGGTATTTGCTACAAAACTATTGACGGCAAATTGTAGCAGTCTCTCTGGTTTTATCATAGCATAGCATGACCACGGTGGAACTGATGGTGCCTTTCAGGATATGATCCAGTCAAATACTACATAATAAGTACCTTTTTTATAGTAGCTAAAAAAAATCTCCACTCGGAATTGTCCCAAAAGATGCTTTTGAATTCCTGGATAATTATTAGACAAATTAAAGTTATATGCGGACACTTTCTAACCTATAAATGTGAAATTCAGCTTTAAAGATAAATAATTTCAATTAAGTTACCCTACGAAGCTGGCATAGTCACTTATAAAGGATGTGCTGAAATCTCCCAGTATAAAAGAGAAAAATGCACCTTATAAAAACAATTTGCTTCATAAAATATAACCTAATCGCTAGTATTTTATTTACTTTCACCATTCTGTACACCTGATTCTTCATATTTTTTTTAATTTTGTACCATAGTGGCAAGCAAACAGATGGGTCACCTGATGTTAAGTGATCACCACCGTCCATAGGCACTTACAACACCAGGGGAGTCGCAAGTGCGTTGCCTGTGTTTGGGGAATGGGGAGGGGGGAGGAGGAAAGGGGAGTGGAGGTGGGTATCCGGTGCTCTCACTGACCGATTTTGTTTTTTCGGACTTGCTATGCTATTGACCTAGCAAGGTCTTAACAGCTTCACCGGACTACTAAAGCGATCGCTTAAGGAACTCAGCCGATTTTATTTAACAACTGGCTCAAGGGTGCGGCACACCTCGGCTTGGGCTGTTGCCTGATACATGCCTGACTGACCGAACGAAACACAACAAGCACTGCTACTTCACGTCGGTTTTCTATGTGAGGATGGTAGTACCCCGGGCGAGCCGACCCATTCATGCTCAAACCAGTTATAGCTTCAGCGTGGCTCTACCACCTAATAAATTTAACGTCATCATCGTGTATAGTCTTTATTTATTTATCTTACTTAGTTACTAGAAAATGCCCTCGGAAACGAAGACATTGGAACACATAATTAGTCTTGCGATCACGGCTTGCGCAGTATGGTCGGATAAAGGAATAATTAAAATTAATAAAACAATTCTGTTCAGCTTTTATTGATATTATGTAAAATAACAAATAAGATATAATTTGAAATAACCACACCAAAATTTAATGAATCATTATTATTCACAACATTGTTTAGCAAAAGTTTAATAAAAGTTTGTTTGTAAGACAGTAATTACTATATTGGGAATATTAATTACATACATCAAGAATCTTGTGATATAAATATTGAAAAATATACTTCTTTTCTTGGTAAAATAAACGCAGAGGTCTCTGTTGTACATTATAACAAGTGTTAACGATACTCCTTTCACATAAAGGAGGTATGAATGCTGCAACATTACGTTCAAAATTCAATCGACGACTTTTTCTTCTTATTCTATTTTATTCCATGATTCTATTGTTGTCCGTCTAATTGTAAATACGTATAAGTTCTACTACAAGTTTTCTACAATTATATCATCAAAAGTCCGTATGCTGTAATAATTAACATATACTACAATCTATTACAATCATCTGTTTGTTATATATACAATAAACTATTGGGAAACATCGAAGTCATTTATATATTTAAAATCACATCTAATATAACTCTGACCAGTTCTTAGAGATTTGAAATGAAGTTTAGCAATGTTAATAGTATACATTTTGGGATCATATCGCCAACGAAGCAGTTGATTCTTGATAACACTTAAAAGTAAAAAAAGCGGTTTCTACGGGATTGTTTCCTTGTAGTCCATCACATATTTCTAATATAGGTAATATGTTTATATCCTTCGGAAAGAGAGTTACGGTTTCGGCTATATTTATATGACCATTAGGTTTCCCGTACCCACCCTCTTGATAGACGCAAAATATATATTTCTTGAATGTTTCATCTTCTGAGTAATAACCTTCTTTAATCAAAACTATGGTACTTAGAGGAATCCCATATTCCTCTCCACATTTTAGAAATACTGCTCTTAGTAAAGCGACTTTTTCTGGTGGAAATTTAATTCTTACCTAAAAATAATTAGCCCAGAATAAGTAACCCATTCAGATGAAGTCCATTTGACTACTAAGTAATGTCAGCTGAAATAAATTATTTATATAAACCATATAATAAAGTGTTTCCAGTTAATCGTACTAATTCACGCTAAATTAACTATATAGCCTTTTTCTAAAGAAAACGGCGTTTTATTCAACTGACAAATTTATAGAACGACACATAACAGAAAATATCAGTTTATTCAAAACAAACCTCTCTTTAATTTAGCGACTCAGAGGTACGACAACGGTCAGAACGGCTTCGAAATCGAGATACCTGAACAGGATTCCCTAGAAGAATTTCAACAAGCTGCAGAAGAGGAAGCATCATCTAACTCACAATCAGCCACAGAAACTATACTAAGAAGTAGTGAAAGGCTACGTGATCTTCCCCCAGTGAACTACAAAAAATTTTTTTATCTGGGGTCTCAGGGTTGAACGCCTTTTTATTGGGGGAGAAATGTGTTGTGTATGTGTACATATGTATATGCCGCGCCTAGCGCCAACGACTTATTAAACAGTGTGAAACCATCCGTGCTGCCTTTCACTTGTCACGTCCTTTATATAACACATATAATAAAGTGTTTCCAGTTAATCGTACTAATTCACGCTAAATTGTCTATATAGCCTTTTTCTAAAGAAAACGGCGTTTTATTCAACTGACAAATTTATAGAACGACACATAACAGAAAATATCAGTTTATTCAAAACAAACCTCTCTTTGTAAATCTGCCTTGATATGGTTTTAAAGATTCTTAAACTATATTTCTTACTTTGAGTAATAACAGTAATCGCAAAATAAACTCTTTACTACATAAAAAATAGAAACAAAATTATTTAATACACAGAATCACTATTCGTATAAAATTCTAACATACCTCACCTTATCAATATTAGCAGATATTCCGGTCGACAGCAAAACGCATAAATAAATGACAAATAACATATTTATTGAATTAAATAATATGGCTAGAGTAGAATTTAACTCAACTGAGTTACAACTACAACTACACATACATAGCGTAGACCATCTTTTTATACCAATTCATTACTCTCATTGCTTCTCATTGACAAAAAACAAACGATATAAGGTGTGCTCACGGTACCGTATGCGTTATTTATTATTTCTTGCAATAAATAGTTGCGTTTTAGTAAAATGCAAGAGCAAAAAGAGCAAAAATATTTCCTGTATCACACATACTAATTTTTATAAGATTCATTTAAACTATAAAATTCTCAAAGGGCACTAGCTTATCAGCTTGAGCGTAATACTACATCGGAAGCCAATATCATGAAATTTCTTAAGTAATTAAATAACAACGGTCGCTGGAAGATTTGCATTTGCCAGAGTTATATCGTTCTGCCAGCTTCTCGGTAGCTGGATATAGATAGCTTACCATTTTATTCCTTTTTTTTTATTAACGGGTGATCAGTTTGTCTGCTTTTTGGGTGAGCGTTTAAGGTGAAACACGAAAGGAAAGATGAACGGCAACTAGCTTTAGGGTGCCAAATTTGTCAAACCTCGATTTTGTTCTCTTGCCTAGTTTCCAATATCGTGTATTTCCGTGGTATCTCGCCCCATAACTGAATTAACATCAGCAGACTCTAGAACAAAGCACGTCTTAGCGTACCGCTATGTTGGTTTTTACACCTAGCGTATGGTGATCAGGATACAGTCAATCAGATTTGGCTGTTTCTGTTCTATTGATATTATTTTTACAGAAAAATAATCTAGACAGACTGCCAACAAACTGAACTTATAAGTAGATGTTTCCTTCATTTTAATTTTAAATTTAAATTATTATTATCAGCATGGTTTGTCCAAGAACAATACAAGGTAATCGATGTGAGAGATCACTTAAGATCAAACATATTTTTCAAAGTGAAGTTAATTATAGTACTTTTTGTATGCCATTTATCTTTAATTTTATAAAAATCTGTTAAATAATATTTTCTCAAAAAAATGTTAAACACATGAAGGTGTTCATTTTGTTGAGCTCTATATTCTATAGGGACTGACTCACTGCATCGTTAAGCCATGCCGAAGTTGTTACATGACAGAAAGATATAAATGAGACACTTTTTTGTATTCTATGATTCATATTTTTACGCCTTAATAAATATTTAAAAGTGAAATTATAGTAAGAAACTTGTAATATCATAACCTACTCGACAATAACGAATAACGACAAATACCAAAAATTAAAAAATATGGAATACTGTAGGAAGATTTACAGCAATGAACTTTTTTTCCTAAACTTCACAATAAGTTCATTCTTTTAACACTGTACAATTAAACTAAAAACAGTAATTTATCAATGCCAAACTCAAGAAAGTTTATATCTATAGCTGGCTCGCACATCAATAATCTCCGATTACTTATTTTCGTTTTAATTCTAAGATATTTCCTCGAAACTTCCTCCATTCCAGTCAATGTCAAGTCAAGGAAATCGATATTGCCAGTTGCAAACAATCTCCTCCTCTCCACTCGAAATTTTTACTCGTTCGATGTGAGGAAGCAACTGTCAAATCAAGGTACCTCGAGACCTATCTCAAGGAATGCTCGCGGTTTTTGGAGGGATCTTGGAATGTCATGTAGTGGTGTTTATATTTTATTCCTACTTTTGTGTTATTTGAATCTATTTTTTGTAATATTGGTAGTATATTACGTATTAAAGTTTGGTTATTCTGCACAAGTGAAGTGAATCGGAAATAAAATTACGAAGCATGGATTCTGACTTGCCCCAAAAACTCCGTGACAATTTCAACAACACAGCCATCATCTTATTACTCCATTGAAGTTATCGCAAGAAACGTGTAATATCATTACCTACTCGACAATAGCAGTAATAATCTATTATAAGATTAGTGGCCAAAAATAAAAAAATAAGGAATACTGGAGGAAGGTGTACACTATTGTATAATTTATTCATTGAATTCAATAAAAAATAAATAATTCTATAATATAACATGATTAATATTTTTTTTTAAATAGGAGTCTGTTTTTTGCACTATATTTAACAAAATAAACAAAGGCAAAAAATGTAGTTTATTTTATTTGGATTTCACTCCTGAGTGTTCTGTTGTCATTTAATTTAAATGCAACCCTTTTTTATGACAATGCCTTAATTTGTTAGAATCACATTGAATTATTTTACTTTCCCTTAACTGGGTGAACTGGGAGCTACTCCTGGTGCACGACGTCCAGGAAATCCTTCACTTTTACACGATTCTCTAAATCGAGGAAGACTTAGGCCTGGTCAGCGCGATCGCGCGATACCCAGGCGTTGCCACGACGCCTCAACCCCTCGGCCGTTCTAGTCATAATCAACATAAATAAAATTCGCAGCCATTAATACAATGTGTGTGTACAATGTAATACAACAAATACAGTGTCTAAAGCTAACGCGGATTTGTTTATCGATACCCTGGTCGACTATCTTCAGACCACCGTCAGAGAGACCTCAAAAGAGGTACAAGCGGTAAAGCGGGGCAGAAACTGCCCTCTGCCCCCCAATCTGCGCATCCCCATGCGCTGCTTCAAGTGCATGGGCTTGGGGCACAGCCGCCCCATGTGCCCCTCCTCGTCCAACAGGGGTGCGGCGTGTTATCGTTGCGGCGCCGAAGGGCACAAGGCCTTCCTTTGTAAGGCCGAAACGGCGCGATGCGCTATATGCGCTGAGGCGGGGAAGCCCTCAGGGCACCAAATGGGGAGCCGCAGCTGCAGGCCCCCAACGATCAAGGTCAAGGCCACGCCAATAGCGGAAGCAGGTCCTAAGACGGTTGCGGCAGGCAAGAGGAAGTTGAAATGGACCACTAATGGACTCCATGGCGATCGTAGCCGGCTCGGGTTCATCCCTGGCAATAAGAGATTACGCCATTGTGGGGACGTACTTTTCTCCTAACAAGCCCCTGAGGGAGTTCGAGGTGTTCCTCGGCTCCCTGCAGGGAGCTGTCAGGCGACTGTCGCCGCTCCCCGTGGTCCTCATGGGCGATCTTAACGACCTCCAGACCATCGAGGACCTGGGGAGCGGCAGTCACGGACTTGAGGGGCATGGCCGTTGAGGAGTGGGCAGCCGAATTGGGGCTATCCCTCCTCAACCAGGGGAACGTCCACACGTGCGTGCGATGGAACGGGGTGTTTATGATAGACGTCTCATTTGCCAGCCCGTCTGTCGCACGCCGTGTCCGGGGGTGGAGGGTGCTTGAGGAGGTGGAGACCCTATCGGACCATCGTTACATCAGGTTTGAGCTCTCCACCTCTCAAGTCGGAATTGGCACTCGCCCCTGGAGGGGCGCGAAGTTCCCTTGTTGGGCGATGAGCCGCCTCAACCGTGAATTAGGAAGAGGCGGCCATCGTCCAGGCGTGGGCCATGCTCCCCCCCCCCACAGGGGCTGATGTCGACGAGTCCGCAGCCCGCCTCCGTGGTGCCCTCACGGAGGTTTGCGACGCGTCGATGCCGCAGATCGTACACCACCCAGACAAACGGGCGGTGTACTGGTGGACGCCGGAGATTGGCGATCTCCGAGCGGCCTGCTCCGCGGCCCGGCGGCTGTTTGGGCGCAGCCGCCGTCGGCGGCGTAGGGACCCGGAAGTGGAGGCCCGGCTGTATGGCAGCTACAGGGAGTGCAGGAAGACCCTGCAGGCTGCCATCAGCCGGGCGAAAGAAGCGGCATGGGAGGAGTTACTCCAGACGTTGGAGGGGGATCCTTGGGGGCGCCCGTACCGAATTGTACGAAAGAAGTTACGATCCTGGGCGCTCCCGGCAACGGAGACCCTCCGGCCGGGGGTCGTGGCGAGGGTCGTGGGAGAATTATTCCCCGACCCTTCGATGCTACCAGCTCCTCCCATACCCCCGCCTCGGGAGGTAGTTGAGGAGGTTCACGACGGTCCTTCCACTTCGATAACGGAGGAGGAGATGCGGAGGGCCGTGAAGCGCCTACTTGACTGGCGAAGAGCGCCCGGCCCTAATGGATGGGGTCCCGGGCCGGGTGCTCGGCCTTGCTTTGGACCACGTAGGGGGGTGGCTTCGGGAGCTGTTCGACCGGTGTCTAGCGGTCGAACAGTTCTCGAAGCCCTGGAAGCTGGGGCGGCTCTGTCTAATGGAAAAGGCGGGCCGCTCTCCGGACTTCGCGTCCGCGTATCGACCCCTAGTCCTGCTGGACGACGCTGGAAAGGTGCTGGAGAGGATTATCTCCTCCCGGGTCGTCCAGCACCTAGAGAGCGTGGGGCGGACGCGCAGTATGACTTCCGGGCAGGGCGTTCCAGAGATCCAGGCCGACAGGTGGGACTGGCTTCTGGATAATATCCGGTCGTCTCACTTAACGTACTGGAAGTTCGTGCGAACGGTAAAGCCAGACGTGACTATTCCTCTCGACAGAGGCGTCGTTTTGCCACCCGCGTTCGATAGGTTAGATAAGAAAGAGTTCACCGTGAGTCTAGGAAAAAAGGGTTCACCGAATATAGCAAATACTGATCCCATAAGTATTGGATCGATCAAATCTTTGGTAGAGCGCGCACCCCCGGCGGATACTCTAACCCCGTCACTTTTGATGAAGTATCGGATGCCATCAAGCGTTTAAAGTTTAGGGCAGAAGGATGCAAATCCACCATAGTATTTCACATGTGGTATATAGTGGCAATATCCAGACACACCCACACCTGTGTCTACTATACCGACGTGTCTGATGACGCAGTTATTAGGTTCATCCATCAGGCTATGGACACTCCGACGCGGCATACTGTGGATTATAACCTAAAGATGGTGATTGGGGGCCGGAATGAAACCGCCTTAAAGGCAATAACGTCTTTATAAAAATATCCGTCATAAAATAGTTAAATGAAATCATAAAAATAAAGAAATAAATATATAAAAAAAACACCCAATATGATCATATGATCACAGATGCTCACAGATACGATTTTTAACTTACACATTAAATAAAATGATAGCAAAAAATGGTGTGGACCGAAAGTCTTCAGATAAGAAAAAAAAATAGGAAGTCCCCAGGTCCCGATGGGATCCGGAACGAAGTACTGAAACTCCTCTTGACCAAATCATGGCTCTATTGGTTTCTTATCTTCTCATCTCATCTTCAATGCGGCCATGTCTCAGGGTCATTTTCCAGCCGTCTGGAAGCAGGCCGTAGAGATAGGCATTCACAAGCCCGGCAAAAAGCTACGCTTCATTGGGAAGCTCACGCTATCATTCACGCTATCGCCCTATTAGCTTACTAGATACGTTAGATAAACTGTACGAGCGGCTCCTTCTGAACCGTCTTCAGTCCTCCATATCAGAGTTAGATCTGTTGCCATCTGGGCAGTTCGGATTTCGCGCCGAACATTCTTGTACGAATCAAGTACACCGCCTCACGGAGTACATTTTTTAGACATTCAATACGAATCCCAATCCTAATCCGACTAATTCTAAGCTAAAACGCTCAATAGCAGTCTTATTCGATGTCGCGAAGGTCTTTGATAAGGTCTGTCATTCAGGGCTCATTCATAAATTAATTCATTTTCGCATTTCCGATAGGCTAGTTCATATAATACGCTAGTAACCTCACCGATAGGTCCTTCCGCTTTAGAGTGTAAGTGAATTGTCCTCATCCCACCCGCTACGCTCACGTGTGCCCCAAGGATCCATTCTGGCCCCACACCCTTTAATGTGTTCTTCAATGAGCTACCTCGGCTTCCGGAAATAAGGTAGGTTGTTATGCTGACGATACAGTCTTCTACGCTTCCAATTTGCGTCCGAAAGCTCTTAAGACACGCATGGAAAATCCATTAGCACATTCGGTGATTGATTTATTTGATGGCGAATAGAAGTAAATCCTGATAAAAGCACCGCGATATATTTCGACCCGATATCAAATAGACACGAACGTAAACTTTCACCTATAAAATTATACGGGACAGAGATTCATTGGGCCGATCAGGTTAAATACCTAGGAGTCACGTTGGATAAACGCCTCACGTTTAAACAACATACAGAAAAAGTTAGAAACAGGGCCGCTATGGTCATGATCATAATTTTTTCTATATAGGTTGGTTACATACAATACTTTGTCCCAAGAGTAGGATGTCCGTCAGACACGTTAGCTCATGTTATATAAGATGTGTATTAGTCTTATTTTAACATATAGTGCAACCGTTTTTGCACATATGTCACAATATAATTTCGAGAAACTACAAGCGATTCAAAACTATTTTTTACGCAAAGCTTCCGATGTCCCACCGTACGTTCGGAACAAGGATCTACAGGGACCTGGAGATGCATTTTATCTGGACGTACGTAAAATCACTTACCACAGTTGATACTTTGATAGAGCCGCGAATCATCCCAATCCGTTAGTGGTATCCGCCTCGAATTACGAAAGCGTGGAGCCCTCGAGTACACTGATCACGCGATATGGTGACAGGAAACTTTACATCACTGCAACAACATTACACATATCACCTACACACCTGTGCACGCCTACGCGCTAACACGTTTGTTTTCCTTTTTCAGAATGATTGTCTTAGACGTTGGGCTAAGAGGGTAAATAAACCCATTTATCATAACACTAGCTTTTACCCGCGACTTCGTCCGCGTGGAATAGCTACTTTGAGTTAAAGCTAACACGCAGCTTCTCGAGCAATTCGAGAAGTCGAATGTTAAAAAAGGCACAGAAGGCTTTGAAAGAAAAGAAAATAGCTTTTAAGGAATGGAAATGTATTGAAGAGCGAGATAGCATGGTTAAAGAAAATAAGAGAATAATGTATGCAGAATGTAAGAGAAATGCAAAAAGAGCGGTAGCTATTGCTAGAGCCAAAGTACAAGATGAAGTGTACCAATCACTGGAGAGCTCACAAACACAAAAATATTTGTGTTATTTAGCAAAAGCTAAAGAGAAGAGTACAAGAGATATTACGCACGTTAAATATATAAAAGACGATAGAGGAAAAGTTTTGATGAATGATGAGGACATAGAGAGTCGCTGAAAGAGATATTTTGAAAGACTAATGAATGAAGAAAATGATAGGACCGGGGAGTTAGAGACTGTACCGTTAAATTTAGGTGTTATACAAGAAATAAGTGAGGATGAAGTAAGAAAAGCTGTGAATGGTATGAATAACGGAAAAGCCGTAGGACCAGATGGCATACCTATTGAAGTATGGAAGTTTTTAAAAGTAGATGGATGGATGTGGCTGACTTTATTTTTTAATAAAATGTTACAAGAAGAAGCGATCCCAAAGCAATGGTGCCTATCTTTAAGAATAAGGGTGATGTCCAGGACTATAATAATTATCGAGGAATAAAGCTCATGTCACACAGTATGAAGGTTTGGGAAAGAGCGATAGCGAGACGAATAAGAGATGAGACTGAAGTGACTCAAAATCAATTTGTGTTTATGCCTGAACGAGCGACAACAGATGCCATTTTTGCACTTCGGCAACTGTGCGAAAAATACAGACGTGCTCCGTAGTATTATATTCCATCCACTTCACTTGTACACAATAACCGAATTATATTACGTAAAATGCCACCGATATTACAAGCTTTCAATATTATATATGCGAAAGTGAGTTTATTCGTCAATGTTACGCTTTCAAGCTTTAACTACTGAGCCGATCATCCTGAAATTTTGCATACACGTTGTCAAAATAACAGAAAAGGACTTCCTCCTTTTCTTTCCATCCAAAACAAATGTACAGTTTCCGTGAGTTGAATGAAATCTACATTAACGCGAGCGAAGCCGCGAGATAAAACTAGTTATTAATAAAGTTTTTTAAACATTACGTGGTTTATATAGCTTAATATTTATCCCATGCACATTTTTACAAAATAGTAAACTTTCCGTAATTTTGACTACATCGGGGATGTTACTAATGACCTGTGACGCCATTGGTTGAAAGTTATCGGCCGTTTGTAACTTGACTGAATTTTTATTACTAAAATTAAAACATGATCAGATAATAAACCTATGATTTAAAGAATAACAAGATATTATACAGTACATTATAGACAAACAGACACAAAATGTCTTTTATAATATGGAAGGATATATAAGTATGTGAGTGTGTAATAAATGCGTACAGGGCCGCACTGATGGCCGATTCATCGTCATTTATCTTCGCTAATCGTCGGTTCCAACACCACACGAGCTGCAAGCGTTAACGCCTCTTGAGACGACGTAATATTATAAAGGAATTGCTTTACTCGATATTAAAAACTTCGATCTTTACTAATCAATAAAACTATGTATATTATAAACTAATATCTATTAGTTTAGGCATCTGCCCGCAACATCGTTTTAGTTTTGAGTTATTGTACTTTTGTAGTAACTTTATATAAAATAGTTTATGCATAACCGTAGTAAGTAGTATACATATTTCATTTACAGTCTATATTTTTTTTATTTATTTAGGGGTTTTTAAGGCTATATCGGCCCCATAAAAACCTTAATTTACAGAATGAGTAACTTAAATAAAACAGATTATTAAAGCGAATATAGGCTAATGTAGCGTCACTTATGACGACTCACCAACTTAAATAAGCTCAGTGGTTAAAAACTATTAGGTTAGGATAGTAACCCATGAACATTCTCATTTACGATTCATATTGTATCCTAGTAAAGAAATATAGGTATTATTATTTCGATTTAAATGTCTACTTTAGTTTTCTTCTAAAAAAAGAGTGTGTGTATGTATGTATGAATTATGTAGGCACGAATATTTTTTGGCGTAAATATAAATAAAAATGCATTTATCATTTTACCCTTTCTGAATCGAGTCAAAATTTGGACGATCAAATTAAATACTTTTTTTTACTATTTTGTTGGTTTCGTCCAGAGAACATTTGGAATTGGCAAAATAAAGACGGCGGTGAGTGATCGCAATTTGATACGAGTCACTACTCATTCCTTTTTTTTTCGAACTGACTACGCTATTGAGGTCTTGACAGCTTCACCGGACTATCACTAACCCACTCCCTTGACGTGTTGCATTAGCATAATATAAAAGTCACCAAAATTTACTAGTCATGATTTGGAAACAAAGTCAGAGAGTCGTGGTAATTTCAAAGTTCGTTAAATGTCTTAAGATTAGCAATCACATGCTTGAAAAATTATCGAACACTTATTAAATAAAATACTGTAAATAAAAGTTTAAATAAATTAAACAATGAAATTAAGTAAAATTATACTAATATTTAAAGTAATTTCTTATTTCAGAAAAAACTGTTTGTCATAAAATATACTGTGGAGAATATTAAAAGTAACACATGATAAACGCTGTTTAATTCACACGACATATCTCAGTAAATCAACAATAATGAATAATGCGTTACAGCGTTACGCGTGTATTTCCTTAGTATTTTAAACGCATCGCCTCTCAGAGTTTGTGAACAACGACTGTTTGGAAAAACTGATTCCTCCCACGAAGTATGACGCTAACTGTCACAGATCGCCATGAAGCCCCCTAGTGAAGAGAAGTGACACTACAGTACTGTAGTCTCAACTAACTTCATTCTGTGTTACATCAGCGCGCGCAACTTTTGTCTTAAGCTATAAAAATACTTTCAACGCTTTCTCACAACGTACTAAAAAGTTTGATTCAAATCGAGGATAATGACTGCGGACAGAAGTGAAAACTCACTACAATAAAATAACTGTGTTCTGTTTTGAATTATTAAATTAATTGTAGTGTGAATTATATACATTTCATAATTTGTAAATTGAAATTATTATTATTAGCATTGTTTTCACATTTATTAGCACTTCGAACAGTAATTATATACATTTTTATACAGTTTATTAATTAATCAAACATATTATTTGAACAATCTCAATACAAAATATCAATATTATATGTACACAGGCCGCTATACTACACGTCGTCAATGTGACGCAAGCCACGCAAGCGCAATATGACCGGTCACGCTTACTAGCATGCCATGACGCAAAATTATAAATCTATCTCCTGCCAGACAAATACTTTCAACGCGAAGAAGCTTTCACCCTGCTGTATAATGAACGAGGCAATGGCGAAAGCGGGGTGGTAGGATTTTACAGCTTGACTGGGTCGCAACCACAATGTATATAGCGAAAAAGCCCGTCATAGTGATTCGTTTCTGCGGGTCGCGTTTCGGGATCATATATGTGCATATCCAGCTTTTCACAGACCGGCATGACAGCGGCGACCGGCGATGGATAGTGTCACTCGGTGGTCGCCATTGTTTTTGGATTGCACTGTGCTTACCATAGGGTACAGTGCAGTCATTTTGCCGTGCTACAATAAAAAAAAATTTCATAAATCACTAATATTATAACATTCGATTTTGCAAGTATCATGTCCATTTCATTTCTTTTTTTATGCTTTAGAGATTTTAGCGTTTGGTCAACCACCATGCATTTTATTCCTTAATTCAAGATTCTATATGCGTTGTATACGTCTACTGACCTAGATACGTTTTTATTGTATTTACAAACAACGGTGGCCAATAATAACTCAAGTAATATTTATTTTGATTGATGTTCTCGTAATTTAGGTAATGAATGAGTCCAGGGTCGCACTAAGGGACGATTCATTGTCATTAATCTTAGCTAATCGTCTACTAATTCATCAAATAATATAAGACAAGACTTGTAGTAAAATAGTAGTAAACTCTACTAACAGGCCGAAACAATACTATACCGACTATAGTAGGTTCGATTCTTTTTGCACGAATTACTTTTTTGTGAAAAGCATAGTTGTTGAGATGTATTTAGATTTTTCGCGTTTAAAAGTACACCGATTAAAAGTAAACCGGTAATAACCGATTTTGTGCAGACGAAGTCGCACGGGTCAGCTAGTTATAAATAAGATCAAGGTCCCTAAAGGTTACCTTTATACCTTAGAAATTAAGCAAATTGTACATGAGGTAATAGACAATGTCTATTCCGGTTATTACATGATATACGCTGATGGGTCTAAGTCGACAAGTAGTGTTGCAAATATTCTTTGATCTGTAAGAAAATATAAATAATCGACTTAAATTATTTAAAGAAGCATGTATAATAAGAGCAGAATTTACACCTATACTAGAGACACTGCATTGTATAGAATGAGTTTAAGTTTTAAAATTAATCTTTAACTCAAGAAATATATGCCTCTTTCAGCCAATGTTACCCACATTGGGTATTGGGTCATTCCAGAAATTTATGCCAGTTTTTAAATATATTTTAGGTCTTACAGTGTCCTTAAATTCATTTTCCAATGGATATAGCCACATATAATAATACTAAATAACGATACCGTTGATTAATTTTTCAAATAGAGTTATAATTCATAGTAAAAGCGTGCTATTTAAACCCCTATCTCTAGAATTCTCACAAATAGCAACGCGCCTTATTCCACTATGACTACTACTATTACTTCCTTATTTCACAGATAAGGCCGAGTATGGAGTATTGCTGCCACCTTTGGGACGGGTCTGCTAAATACCAGTTGGCCTTACTGGACTCCGTCGATCACAGAGCTCCAAGACCTGTTGGTAACGAATTACTGTTAGCAGCCAAACTGCAAACATTGGAACATCGGTGTAGGGTCTCTTGCCTTTGTAGTATTCTATCGGCTACACTTTGGAGAAGAAGCACAAGATCTGCACCAACTAATTCCACCGTCTCCGTTTCATCTTAGGACTACCAGACGCCGTATGGGACTCCATTCATTCGCGGTTGACATACCATTCATCCGGACGAAATGCTTTGCATCGTCATTTATTATGAGAACCGCGAAGGAGTGCAATACGCTGCCTGCGTCTGTTTTTCCTGAAGTGTATGATGAAGTGATCTTCAAAAGAAGAGTGAATGTACATTTACTGGGTGAACGCGTTACATCCTAGGCCTCGTCCTCACTTTCCATCAGGTGTGACAGAGGTCAAGCGTCACACAGTTAATTATAAAAAAAAATGTAGAATGAACACATGAATGGGACTCCGTCTATATAGAAGGGTATTTGGTTTAAAACATTGGAAGGTATGTTGTTGCTGTTTCCTTGGTTTATTATGCTAGGCTCCACAAAGGGGAACCGATTATGGCACACGATGTCAATGCTAATGTAAATGTTAATGTGGCAATGATAGTTTAATTCATAAAAGTTAAGAGGTAAAGAGTATCTTATGACTTTTATTGTTTAATACAACTAATTAATATTCGTTGGCTTTATTGCCAAACTTAAGTTACTAGAAATTGTCCTCGGGAATGAAGACATCGCTACATATTATTAGACTCGCTACCATGACTTGTACAACAAGGCCGAAATGTGGAATAATGAAAAAATAAATAAGGTTTTGTTCTTTAGCATTTTTATTTATAAAGTAAGACTTTATATTATACATATATATGACATTACATGCTTTAAAGTCATGCATATTTCCTAGGTGTTGCACATAATCCTTTACATTATAGGTTTGATTTTTTTTTAATATCTAAGGAGGCAACACACAGAAGGAGTTACCTGATGTTAAGTTATCACCACCGTCCATAGACAGACGCAAGTGCGTTGCCAGCCTAGTTTGGGAGGGGGAGCAAAGGAAGGGGGAAGGGGAAGAAAGGTGGGCCTCCGGCGCTCTCACTGAGCGAACGAAACGCAACAATGGAAGCACTGTTACTTCACGTCAGTTTTCTGTGAGAGGGTGGTACTACCCCGGGTGAGCCGACACATTAATCCTGAATCCAGTAATAGCTTCAGCGTGGCTCTGCTACCACCATCATATGTTATATTACATAGAATACTATCCAGATTGTATTATTATAATTTACAATAACAATATTATATTAGCTAAAGTATTAAATTACAGTAATACACCAAAAATTAATGATACATTATTAATCACTATTTTTAGCAAATTTCTTCACATTAAATAAAAGTTTGTTCATAACAAGTACGGGTTATGAAGGTTTTATTTAGTTAAAATATTATTTACCTAAATCAAAAATGTCATTATAAGAATGTTCAAAAATAAACATGTGTTTTTGGTAAAATGACCGCAGATCTCTGTTCAACATTATAGCAAGTGTACTACATCATATAAAAACCCAAGAAGCACAGTCTCAAATAAAAGTAACGCTCAACAACGTCCCCAGAATCTCACCGATATACCTAAGTAGTTATAGTTATATTATAAACTTACGTTTTTGCAAGTTCAACCTTACAATGTACAAAGAGTTCAAAGACGCGAGTGCGAGAGACTATTTGAAATGAGGTCAGAATCCTCAATTGTGCACTCATTTTATGCGGACGGGTTTGAGGCGTTCACTGGGTTTTTTATGTACCTATGACTACCATGAATTATAACCAACTGATTACTATATATACAATAAACTATTGTGAAATAACAAAGTAACAAAATATATTTAAAATCACATTTAATATAACCCTAACCAGTTCCAGTAGATCGTAAATCAACTAATAAAATGTACATAAATCTAAGCATTATATCGCCAACCAAACTGGAGATGTCTCTTGATAACATTTGAAGCTCAAAAAAGCTGTTTCTACGCTATCCGCTCCTTGTATATCACAATTTTCAAATATTGGCAGAATGTTTACATCTTTCGGAAAGAGAGTAACTAACGACTTTAGATATATCAATATGACCATTTGGTTTTGCGTAACCAGTCTTTTGGTAGACGCAAAACATATAGTTCTTGAAGACATTATCTTCCGAGTAATAACCTTCTTTAATACGATTTAGAGTACTTGGAGGAATCCCGTATTCCTCACCACATTTTAAAAATGCTGCTCTCGTTAATGCAGCTTCGTTTGGTGGAAATTTAATTCTTCTCTGAAAATAATAAATCGAGAAGTAAGTAATCTATTCAGATGAAGCATATCTGACTACAAAATAATGTCAGCTGAAATAAGCTATTTATATAAACTATATGATAAATTGTTTCAAGCCGATATTAATCTCACTGACTGATGTTAAATTAACTATCGTCTTGAAGTATTTTCTTTTATATAAAAACACCATTACGTTCATCTGACTGCAGTACGAGACCTAGATACGAACCTCACGTTGTATACCTGCCTTAAATTGTTTTAAGGACTTTTAAATTAAAATTCCTACTTCATCATTACATAGTATAAAACAAAGTCCCTTACCGCGTCTGTCTGTCTGTTCGCGATAAACTCAAAAACTACTAAACAGATTTTCAAGCGGTTTTCACCAATGGATAAATTTACTCATGAGGAACGTTTTGGTATATAATTTGTCAAGGATTTTTTTTATAATCAGGGCGGGATAACGTCTCCCGGGCCCACTAGTTAAGTATATAATGTGATTAGAATATTTATAAAAGAAAAGTATTTACAACATTAGTATAAACAACATTTAACAAACCTTTTCCATATCAGCAGATAATCCAATTAAAATCAAAGCGCAGAAATAGATAAAAAGTAACATATTTATTGAAATAAATAATATGGGTATATTAGATTTAACACGAGGACTCAATTAAAACTAGACATAGATGTCGTACACAACCTTTTTATACTAATTCCACGGGAAAAAAAACGACTACAGCACAAATTTTTAAACGGAAAATTATTATGGAAACGATTATTATAATTGCTTCTCTTTGCTCAAAAATAATTATATCATACAAGCTGTGCTAACCGGTTCCGTGCGCGTCTGTTATTATTTAATGTAATAATTATTTGCGTTATAACAAATTAAATATAGAAAAAATATTCTCTCGAACAAAAATCTACACATACCAGTTTTCATAACAGTCATCTGTACTGTGAACCGTGAATCCAAAGCCATGGAATTTCTTTAGAAAGTTCCCATAGACAGTCGAGACTGTAATGCCGGTGTGCAAGTTTCTTGGCAGTTGTATACGGTTGATATCGAAACACGACAAGCCAAAATAGAGTTCTTTTATTACCACATCAATGGTGGTAGTGATTCAGTCGCATATAAAGAACCTGATATATTTTTTCTTTTCTCAAACTCACGGACAGATTAGCGCTCTTTTTGGGCGAGTGCTTAAGGCACTCAGCCGATATGCAACTAACGCTATTGTAACTGAACCTTGGCTTGGGCTATTGCCTCGCTTGTAGTATCGGCCACCATTGCTCCGTTCAACCCACCACCCTGATCTTTATATGACTTTATTATAAATAAAAGAGGATTTCATATTCATTACAGTACCGTTTTACACACTATATTTATTACTTAAATAATAGGAATAGATACAATGTCGCAAAGAACTTATTATTTAATTCCTTTCAGATTCCTTAATAACGTAAAAGCAGTTACTTCGATATAAATATACATGTAATATTTATGGTACTTTGGATATTTGTTTGCCGATTTCTCTCTAGATTAAGCAGGAGTTAGCGTAAAGACTCCCCTCCCGCGGCCGATGAATTACGTGGCGGCAACGGGTAGGCGATGACCTCCATCCGCCGTAGTTGTAGTCTGGAGGCGATCACGAGCATGTCCGTCACTCCGGGCAGTTAAACTGTACAGGCCCATGTGGTGGAGGTGCATTATGCTGTTGCAACTCCCATAGTTCGTTAGGGAGGGTTACACCCAATTCCCATTGAGGGGTCCAATATCTTGACCCCTCAGACCGCAGTTTGGGTCCCTTAGGAAGGGACAACACCTGTTGGAGGAGCAGACGTAGAGTCGAATAGACAGTCCCTGCTCCTCCGGCTTAAAGGTGTAAGAAGGTACCATGGGGTTTTAGTCCGTGCGACTCGGGCATATCCATCCTTTGCTGGCCGGCGAGATGGATATCCGTTAGGGATTTACCGATGGAGAAAAAAAAGGAGCTAGCTAGCGTAGCGTACATACACCATTTTTTTTTATTTACCTGGGGAAATCCTTTATGGATACGCCACCCTCTCGGGGGAGAGAGTGGGTTATGTCCGATTCGCACGGACTAAA
>MU159759.1:59348-123729 GCA_015888305.1 Antheraea pernyi
AAAAAAGGTTTGATAATTCGGTGGGATGCTTTTCTGGTGATCGCTAAAAATGCACAACGGTCGGAAGGATATGGGAAAAAATAGGACTCACCTTTTGGCTGTTATCACGGTCGTAGGAGGCCTCTCTTCATTTACTGACACTTCGATTCGCACCTTTCACTTTTATTCTCTAATTATATTAAGGAACGTTTATAATGTAATTTATTATTTAACAGTCAATCACAGATATGTGCGCAGTTGTCATTATGTATTCGGACTGACTTAAGCACCGGTGAGGGTGTTGGGGGGAGGAAATATGACACTTGATGGATTTAAAGAAGGACGGATAATAATACCGTTGTGCATTGCAATGTTTCTTAACCATTTTCGCCTAAACACCTACTTTCATATCCATTTAGTAAAAAGCTATTATTTTAACATTACAAATCGACACATTAATTTTATTTCTGTGTATACATTTAAAATATTTACCTATTCTCATGCTGAAACCAGTGATAGCTTCAGCGTAGCTCTACCACCTACTGAATTCTCTATTAAATGTTACTTGAGCTCATATACATTTTGATATTCAAAATAAATAAATATGAGTAATCGATTGATTATATTGATCACAGAAGCATGTTCCTTTGCTCGAGGCGGAACCGCCTTGATTGCTGGAAATAAACTAAAAACAAAAACAAAGTAAGTAAACAAACATGGTGTATTGATGCGTGTTTAAGCGACAAACTCTTATTTTGCGGGTGATAGGGTATAACATTGTCGTATATAAATGCATTACAGATGGAATTTAAAATACAAAATATTTTTGCTTTACTCCATATATTGTATCTAATTTTAAGATTGTTAGATTCCGGGAAGTGGCCTACATATTTTAATAATAGATCTGACAACGCGACTTTCACCATAAAGCGCAGTATCCCCATATTATAATAACGTTTTTTTTTTCTCAAACTGACAACGCTATTAACCTAGCTAGCTCTTAACAGCTTCACCGGACTACATTATAATAACGTGGAAACTTGACTCTGTTACAGCACTATGAGTCTATAAGTTCGGTTAAACTTATAGCTTAATCTTATCTATCTATATTATAATAAAACTGTAGCAGGGCCAAATCTGTACATTAAATATTTTTTGAAAATTTTGATCGGGGTAGGCTTTGTTGTCGATATAGAAGCCAAAAATAACCCTTTTAAAATTTTTGTCTGTCTGTCTGTCTGTCTGTCTGTCTGTCTGTCTGTCTGTCTGTCTGTCTGTCTGTCTGTCTGTCTGTCTGTCTGTCTGTCTGTCTGTCTGTCTGTCTGTCTGTCTGTCTGTCTGTCTGTCTGTCTGTCTGTCTGTCTGTCTGTCTGTCTGTCTGTCTGTCTGTCTGTCTGTCTGTCTGTCTGTCTGTCTGTCTGTCTGTCTGTCTGTCTGTCTGTCTGTCTGTCTGTCTGTCTGTCTGTCTGTCTGTCTGTCTGTCTGTCTGTCTGTCTGTCTGTCTGTCTGTCTGTCTGTCTGTCTGTCTGTCTGTCTGTCTGTCTGTCTGTCTGTCTGTCTGTCTGTCTGTCTGTCTGTCTGTCTGTCTGTCTGTCTGTCTGTCTGTCTGTCTGTCTGTCTGTCTGTCTGTCTGTCTGTCTGTCTGTCTGTCTGTCTGTCTGTCTGTCTGTCTGTCTGTCTGTCTGTCTGTCTGTCTGTCTGTCTGTCTGTCTGTCAGTGTTGTCATTGTACTTCATTCATATTTATGTATCGATTTCTTAATTATTTATTACTATTATTATTACAAAGAGCAACTAGTGTCCATAAAAATCTAAAACTATATCCATACATATAATAAAAGACTAACGGGCCATATTCTGTACAATAAATATTAAAAAAAAAATTGTGGAGGGGCTTAGAATCAAAGATAGAACACATTTTCATAGTTTTTAAATTTTCGTCTGTCTGTCTGTTGTTTGTACAGGATTCACTCAAAAACTCCTAGGCGGATTTCGACGAAATTTGGTATACTTTGAAGAGTTTTAGAACAAACTTTAATTAAGGTTCTCTTTGTTGTTTATGAGTATTTGTTTTGATATTAATATTTTATATGTTAAATGTGACCGTAAAATACCACACGATAGAAGGGTGACACCTTTTAAACCTGATATATATGTATGTAGGGGTATAAGATTGAATAAGATACATTTCAATCATTTTTATAAATATCTGTCTTTGTGTCTGTACGTGTGAACACGCATCACCGCTAAAGTACTGCGTTCACAGTAAAGCCTCTACTAAAGGTTATTGTAATTTTAATGACGATGCGATTTAAGTACGAGAGCAAAATAGATAAAATTCAGATGACTTTATTACTTACTGTTTTTTAGCATTAGGCTCCACGATATTACAGATTATTATATTACAGAATCATATAACTCTCAGCAATATCAGTTTACATTACTTGTAATCATCACTTTTATTTTAAAGTGGAAAAGAGAGTAAGACGAATAAATATTAACTGAAAGCTTATCAAAGAAGGATCTAAGTAAAAATATATTTATAAAATATCATCGTTAGAAGAAAGCTGGTGTTCTAAATATTTAGTATTATAAGATTGAAATTAAAACCCAGAAAATAAATCACAGAACAAAATAAGAATACGCTCAGGATACACAAAACTGTCCTAAACTGTAAAAATTACATCGCTGAATAGAAGCTTCTGCCCATGGGAGTTCATGGGCTTGATTACCACGCCAGCCTTTAATTTATTTGTCATTTAAAACGTTAAGGAGTCTACAGTTTCTTTTCTTAAATTACAGTGTGGATAAGAACATTTCTCAAGGCCTATGGTTTTTTAAATATGTTTTCTATATGTTACTAATAAAATACAAAAAAGTATGATTGCGTGAATTTCTATGGCGTTATTCCTCTCTTCTAATCATTCAGCCACCACTATTGCTACTAGGTAGTATATAGAAAGCGATTAAAACATTGCATGTCCATTGATAACACCACAAATTAACTCTAAGTTGTGCAAACGTCAGGTTAATACGAAACATAAACAGCAGATTAACTTTTATTAACTTGACTATCTCAGATCATTCAGTGTTTAATTTATCATTATTTATTTTATACATATTTTATATAATATCTTTTAATTTGCATTTGAACACTATCAACTTGATATTTTATAATGTAAACTATACTGACTGTATAGTAAACGTCTACAAAAAAGGGAAAGTAATTTGGTTCCAACTGGAGTCTATAGACCTCAAGTTATTTTTTCACGTTACCGCCAATATATGTAGGTTAGTTTTTATCTTAATTGAACCCCGTAGATAACGCTATGAACGGGTTCTAGGCTTATTTTAAAAGATTTTTCACATACCATCTGGGTACATGTTTGAGTGAGCTCCTTGATAGTTTGGATTTACAATTGGAAACGGTAGGTGTGGCTGCAATCGGGTTTTAGGTTTAAAAATACAATTGAAACCGGTGATAACCGTTGTGGTGCAGACGAAGTTGCACGGGTCAGCTAGTCTTATATATAGGTTAATATTATAGCTTAAGGCGTTTAAAAGAAAAATGGTGTCGAATCACTAACAAACAGACGACCAACAAAGTGATATTAAATGAGTTTCTTTTTTTTATATTTTAATTTAACAAAATACCTGAAACTCCATGAATGATGTAAGATAATTTATGTGAAAGATCACAGGAGATTAAACCTATTGTTCAAAAATAAAGTAAGTTAAAATGCGTTATAAGTATTATATTTATTTTTAATTATATTACTATATGCTAAATATAATTTGATCTTAAAACTGTTAAGCACAAGAAGGTATTCAGGTTTTTGAGCTGTATATCTATTGACACTGGCTAAAGGCTACGTTAAGGCGTTTTGAAGTAGTTTCAAGACAAAAACAGATAAATGAGTCAAAGCGGCCAATACTCAATCTTAAATATAACATAAATTCCTTAAATTATTAATTTTTTATGAACGTTCCTCAATAAATGTTATAAATATTCTTAACACGTTTTTCTTTATGTCCATACACGATGGTAAATAAAACGTAAAGGTACTTACAACATTTAATAGAAATGCTTTATTCACTCTTCCATAAATAGTTTACTTCAGAAATTCCTTGTACTAGAAATATTATATCTAACACAGAAAATTAACACAAAAGACTAAACGGTGTCTAGAGAGAATGACTAGTATCTCCAGTGATCAGAAACAGCAGCATGGAATCTGTTCAAAAGAAAAGCCTGTGTTTTTACGTAATGAATTGTACCTACAAACCTGCTAAACGTAGATAAAGTAATAAAAAAGTGGGGAAAAAATAACAAGATAACTAATTCACGTAAATGAATTTAAGTGTGGTGAGCTCCTTGATTTGAATTGCTTACTTGTGCTATTTTAAAGTAAATATAAGAAAGACAAGATCACCATTTATAGAGATTTTATAACAAAGTAGGTAAAAGAAAATGACAAAATATTTTTCAATACACTTGCTCATAAAGTGGCTCTAATATCACCGCAATTAGGCACATAATGACACAAACTGATTAATTTTTCCCGTTATAGCAAAACAAATTCACAACTCGTTTTCACTGTTGAAATTATAGTTATTTATTTATTAAAATGTCTATAGGTACTAGTTATGAAGAAAATGATTTATGTTGTACACCGGCCGATATAAGATGTGAAGCCCTTAACGTTATGGAAAGTTTACTACCTAAAAACTCAAAGGAAAAATATATATTAGCGTACCAAAATTTCATACAATGGCAAAATAACAAGAATACGCAGTCTTTTTCAGAAAATGTGTTCATGGCGTACTTTAAAGAATTATCTTCTAACTACAAACCTAGCTCTCTGTGGTGTATATACTCAATGGTAAAAAGTACATTCCGAACAAAGAATGGAGTGGACTTAAAAACATATTCTAGTTTGTCAGCTTATCTAAAGAGACTATCCGATGGATTTAGAAACAAGAAATCAAAGGTATTATCGTCTGACGACGTTGAAAAATTTATAAAAGATGCTCCAGATAACCAATATCTGGCTACTAAGGTTAGTTAAATTAATTTTAAATATCTACGCGACTTTAGCCTGTGTTGTGTGTTGAACTTAATTATTGTTTCTTTTTTTCAGGTTGCTTTAATATTTGGTGTAACTGGTGCATGTCGGATACAATAATTAACAAATATAACTGTAAAAGACATAGAGCACCATGGCCAGATGCTTTTAGTGAAGATACCTATTACGAAAAATAAAATACCGAGGTCATTCATCATACATGGTCCATTCTATGAAATTGTTAAGAAGTATGAAAGTTTGCGTTCACCAAAAACAAAAAATGACCGTTTCTTTTTAAATTAGTTTTAGTTTACTAAATGTACTTGTCAGCCAATAGGTATAAACAAATTTGGTTCTATGCCTAAAGAAATCACTAAGTTTTTAGGTTTAGCAGATGCTGAGAGCTACATTGCTACAGCGACATTGCTAGCGAATTCAGGAGCTGATATAATGACTTTGGAGCGTCATTGTGGGTGGTGATCTAGCAATGTAGCAGAATCATACGTAGAAGACTCCATACAAAACTAGAAGGAAATTTGTAGAAAAATCACAAAAAGAATTAGACTTGATTCTGAGGCACATCCTACTGGTGAAACGCCAAGTACATCCAATGATTGGATTTCACCTACCTACACGAATAATGAACCATCTCAAATAACAATAGGACATGAAAGTATTTCAATAAATAATCTATCTGATAAAACCGCCATGCCATCAAAAACAGTTAATTATAATTTTACTAACTGCACATTTACTAATTGTTTCTCTAAATAAACTTTTTATGTACTAAATAAATTGATTTTTTATTATTATTTTCTTCACAAATGTGTTGAAAAACGTCGTATGATACATGTGTGTATTGGTGATTACCGTTATCAGCTTTCTTAAGCTGCTCTCTCAATGGCGCCTCAGCGGTAATCACCAACATTACACACTTGTACCATAATGTACTATTATTCATATGTGACATACGTAATAATTTCAGTATTATAGAGATTAGTCTATTTTATTTAGTTCCCAATACTATTCCAACCATATCACGACTATTCAATATAACAAAACTGAAGTGTCTGTACGTAATGTCAAAATAACAGCTTTTTCATGCATGGATATGAAAGTATGCACGCTAATGATAAAAATAAACCTTTTTTTCATTTTTGTTGGCCAGTCTGTCTGTTCGTTCGGGATAATCTCCGAACTGGCTAGACCGATTTTGAAGGGAATATGAACAGGAAGCCGAAATTTGCGGAAGTAACCTAGCCTAGGAAGGTTTTAACAACTTCACCGGACTACGCATATAACTTAAGCTATAAGGACTACCTTTGACTATTTAATTTTGAACTAACTGTTACCCACAACTTGGCTCGCGTCAAATTTAGCAAAGATATGTATTAGTTCACTGTAAACATGTATTGTAGTGGTATCCGAAACGAAATATAATTGAAATTCATATATTTGTATAAATATATGTAATTTGAATTATATTGCCTTTTTAATCCGTTTGGCAGCCATTCTGTTTTATTTACCGCACTTGCGTCTACATAGCTCAGTAACTATTATATAACAACGCATAAGAACAACGCATCGAGTTCAATGAGCACTATTTTAATTTTGAAATATTTAAACCGCTTACAGAAGTTTATAGCGTTTTATATCTTGATGAATATAAACGCAAAATGTTAAGATTTCAACTGACTTTGTATTCTTAATTAGAAAAATAATTATCAACTTAATGTTTAAAATTCAAGATTATAATTAATAGTTATTTTGAAGACAGAAAGGGTCTTTCTAATCAGATATTTACTCGTATAACTTAAGTTCTAGCATACAATTTTTGTGGAATAGACAAACGAGTACTTTTTGTATGATCGCAAAAACTAAATTATATTACTCATATGGGCATATTATATCTATATAATAAGATTTCTAAGACATATTGTCAGATAATGTATAGTTTGAAATTTTCATTACTTTCTTATATAGTGTAAATGAGCACTGAGGGCGTTATATAGTCGTTTAAAGTTTCAAATATATTGCTGATGTCAAATACCATTCGGTACACTATTAGTATTTACATATTTAATGTACACGTTACTTGTTATAGTAGGTGGCGTGCGCCTCGTATCTACAAACGTTTTTGAAAGAGCATTTCTGTAATTGTACGTTTTCTCACAATTTTACATTTCTTTAAAAAGCGCGTGCGCAGCTGCGGGCACCAACTAGTAAATAATAATCATATTTTCAATAAGTTATATGGTTTTAATTGGAACACTTGTTGAAGATTAACTTCCGAATCAATTAAATCGCGTGAATGAAAAGCCACACTAAAGAAAAGAAGCCTAAAACAAGATTTAAAAAATCCCCTTATCCTATGCCTACAGAGCTCTTACATATAGCAACGCATGCTTGTTTGTATCATCGTGTGGGAAGTACACATAGATATGACTTATGTAAGTAAGGATATTTGGTTCAAATGTTTGAAAGCAAACTGTAACAGTCTCCTTGGTTTGATTATGCCAGAGCCAAACTAGAGAAACTGATGGTGCCATTAAATTTTTATAAGTTTATACACATGTTATAATAGAAAAAAAAACATCTTAACAAGGAAAGAAGCTTTTGAATTCCTGGAAGATTATTAAAGAAATTAATGTTACTAGTGGGCGGGGCAGTGGTCGACATTCATCCATAGTTCATTAATTTTTTAAAGGGATAAATATTATAATAATAGTTGTATGTTACAATATCATTGTAGAATGTAGAATGAAAAAGGGTAATTGGACCGTAAGAGTAAAATAATACATACAGTCGAGCATAGCAACCTCCTTCACAACCTTTTTTGAAGTCCTTTATTGACAGATGTCAAAATGTCTTTTTTATTTACATGTGTGTATATGTTGTGTAAAATTTAAGCCGTAGTGCGAATAATGCATATTTTAATTAATTTAATGTACTTCTAATGCATTTTATATAAAATAAATAGCTTTCTGCACTTCTCCTCCATATAAACTTTAACTATGCCAAGCTTCATGTCCATCCGTTCGCGCATTTCTTTCAAAAAGGGGTACAAAGATTAGGCTTCACGTATTAATATATATATATATATATATATACCAGTGGGTGCCCAGGGTTCGACATTCGACCATAGTTCATTGATTTTTTAAAGTTGAATGTAGAACGAAAAAGGGTAATTGGAACGTAAGAGTAAAATAATACATACAGTCGAGCATAGTAACCTCCTTTACAACCATTTTTGAACTCCTTTATTGACAGATGTCAAAATGTCTTTTTTATTTACATGTGTGTATATGTTGCGTAAAATTGAAGCAGTAGTGTGAATAATGCATATTTTTATTAATTTAATGTACTTCTAATGCATTTTATATAAAATAAATAGCTTTCTGCACTTCTCCTCCATATAAACTTTAACTATGCCAAGCTTCATGTCCATCCGTTCGCGCATTTCTTTCAAAAAGGGGTACAAAGATTAGGCTTCACGTATTAATATATATATATATATATATATACCAGTGGGTGCCCAGGGTTCGACATTCGACCATAGTTCATTGATTTTTTAAAGTTGAATGTAGAACGAAAAAGGGTAATTGGAACGTAAGAGTAAAATAATACATACAGTCGAGCATAGTAACCTCCTTTACAACCATTTTTGAACTCCTTTATTGACAGATGTCAAAATGTCTTTTTTATTTACATGTGTGTATATGTTGCGTAAAATTGAAGCAGTAGTGTGAATAATGCATATTTTTATTAATTTAATGTACTTCTAATGCATTTTATATAAACTAAATAGCTTTCTGCACTTCTCCTCCATATAAACTTTACCTATGCCAAGTTCCACGTTCATCCGTTCGCGTATTTCTCTCAAAAAGGGATACAAAGTTTGGGCTTCACGTATTAATATATATGATGATGATAATGATATCGAGAGGTATTTAATCTATAAATATGAAAATCAGCTTTAAAGGTAATTAATTCTAATTGGGTTATACTACGAGGCTGGCATAATCACCTATAAAGGCGGTAGTCTGGTGAAGCTGTTAAGACCTTGCTTGGTCAATAGCGTAGTCAGTTCGAAAAAAAAAACACTCATAAAGGATGTGCTAAAATCTCCCGGTATAAAAGCAAAAAATGCACCTTATAATTACAATTTACTTTATAAAATTTTACCTTATCAAGAGGATTTTTTATTTACTTTAACCGTTTTGTACACCTGTTTAATATATATTTTCTTCATTTATAGTCATCATCATGTATAGTATTTATTTATTTATCTTACTACCTTTAGTTACTAGAAAATGCCCTCGAAAACGAAGACACTGGGAGACACCATTAGTCTCGCGATCACGATTTGTGGAAGGTCGGATAGTGGAATAATTGAAATAATGAAAAAGTACTTACTGTTCAGCTTTTATTGATATTATATAAAATAACAAATGAGATATAATTTGGAATAACCGGACCAAAATTTAATGAAACATTATTATTCACAACATTGTTTAGCAAAAATTGAATAAAAGGTTGTTCGTAATAACTAAGTAAAGTAATTACTATATTATGAACAGTAATTACATACATCAAGTATTTTGTGATATAAATATTGAATAATATAGATGTTTTCTTGGTAAAATGAACGCAAATCTCTGTTGTACATTATAATAAGTGTACTATAATCTATTATAATCATCTGTTTGTTATTTATACAATAGACTATTGGGATATATCGTATATATTTAAAATCACATCTAATATAATTTTGAACAGTTCCAAAAGATTTTAAATGAAATGTAGCAATATGAATAGTATAAATTTTGGGATTATAACGCCAACGAAGCCGGAGATGTCTCTTGATAACATTTAAAAGTCAATGAAGCGGTTTCTGTGGGATCCTTTCCTTGTAACGCATCACAATTTTCAAATACAGACAACATGTTTATATCTTTCGGATAGAGAGCTACGGCTTTGGCTATATTTATATGACCATTAGGTTTCCCGAACCCAGTCTCTTGATAGACGCAAAATATATATTTCTTGAACGTTTCATCTTCTGAGTAATAACCTTCATTAATCAGATCTAAGGTATTTGGAGGTATCCCATATTCCTCTCCACATTTTAGGTATGCTGTTCTAATAAAAGCGGTTTGTTCTGGTGTTAGATCCACACGTCTCTAAAAATAATAAATCGAGAGTTAGTGAGACATTCGAACCAAGTCATATTGATAAATAAATAATATTGGCAGAAATAAACTACTGATATTGTACTAAGTCATGCTAAGTTGAATATCGCGTTGAATTTTTTTTAAATAAAATCACTATTATAACAATTTCACTGATATAAATCGGACTGCAGGACGAGGTCTACAAATTTATAGTGTTTCGAATTTCTCTTTGTATATTTGTACACTTTTGAATTAAAATTATTACTTGGAGTATTAATAATATTTTTAAATTAAGGGGATAAATAAATAAACAATAGTCTAAGATGTAATGTACTGTATGCAGTTCATACAATAATTATCAATACAAATAAATTATGATATATCTTACCTTTGCCACATTTAATGATGTTCCGATCGATAACAAAGCGCAGAGATAAATAACGAATATCATATTTATTGAGTCTTAGGAAATAAATAATTTGTGTAGAACAGATTTTAGTGCGATGGTTCGATAAATAGTGAGCTTTATTTTGGTATACCTCCTATATATATATTAATTTCTTGGAACAAACCTGATCACAGCCACAGCGAAACTAATTATTAAAAGGATAATATATTATGGAAATGATTATTTAATCGCTTCTCCATGTACAAAAATAATTTTAATATGCCAACTGAGGTCACTGCTGCGTACGCGTGTGTTATTTTTTGTTGAAATAAATATTTTATTGCTCTATTATAAAATAGATACAGCGAAAATATTCTCTGTATCAAATATACATATACCACTTTTTATAAGAGTCGGTTAAACTGTATTATAGTTTCCAAACGGCTCGGGCTTACCAACTTGAGCGTGTTGCTTCGTTAGAACCCAAAGTCACGGAATTCGTTAAGCAATTCAAAAACATTAACATATATATATCTACAATTCGACGACAGTCGCCATTGTTATGTCGGCCTGGAAACTTTTCAGCATTTGCATATGGTTAATCCCGAAGCACAACAAAACAAAAGAGATTAATTATGACTAGATTATTACTATTAAAATTGTGATAGTAATCCAGTAGCGTTCTCGACTACTGGATGTATATCACCTGATCATGGAACGGGACTCGTCCTAGCGTGCCATTTAACCGGGTTTTAAAGTTAGTATAAGGTGACTGCGGTCCAGTCAGACCCAGTCGCACACAATCGCTCCGTCCTACCAACCTGATCTCTTTACTGTTTTATTATACTAAGATGTAGACTTCAAATTTATTGCAATGTCGTTATATATACAATATTTATTACCTACACAATGGGAATAAATAGAATGTAGTAAAAATAAATATTTAATTATGACAGCAAAAGGATTTGACTTGATTAATGTAGTCGCATTAAGCAATTTCCTTTGTAATGTAAAAGCTGGTACATTCACATAAATATAAATGTAAGATTTATGATACGGGATTTTTTTAAACAATTTCACATTTTACTGACACTATCACACTAAAACCAGCCTAACTGTGAATATGCTACTGACGATTTACAGTTGAATTTGTGGTTCAGTAGCTGCTATTAATTGTTAGCTTAAATCGTTTGATTCTTATTGAACTGATTTCTAGAATTCTTACAGACTGTTTTATCCTTAAGCCTACTAGTGGTAGTTTATAGTTAGGTTCCACTATAAATGTTTAATGCTGTAATGAAGTGTCTGTTTGCGAAGGCTTAGTGTCTATTTTATTCTGAGCTTAAAATTAGGGTTATTAGGAGTTTTAGCAATTGTACTTTCAGCCACATTTTCCTAGTACAAACACTACAGTTGAATATTAACTAACAAAGAACTTTTAATTGAAATAATATTTTTTTTTACTAAGACAGAAAAAAACAGTTTTTTTTAAACGAATAAGATAATTGCTTTAAAATTTAGCCACGCATAGAAAATTCTCTCCAGTAACATTTTTACAAGATATTTAAAATTCTTACAAAAACTAAGATTTCATGTTCTTTTACATTACTATATTAGTCGTACCTCACTAATCGTCTGTCGGCTAGCATCATCTATCATCATCATCATCGATCTGAATTTTTTGGAAATTATCTGTTAATGTCTATACTTATTTTACTTTGTTATTCTTTCTTTCCAGTAACAGAGAAGTTAAGGAGTTATAGGTTAGCATGGTATGGGCATGTTATGAGGAGAGATGAAGACCATGTAACTAGAAAAGTTTTGAGTATGACGGTCGATGGATATAAGAGTAGAGGAAGACCGAAAAAAGGATGGATGGATTGTGTGAAAAATGATATGTGTGTAAAAGGTGTGATGACTGAGATGACATCTGATAGGCGAGCGTGGAAAAGGAAAACATGTTGTGCCGACTCTACTTAGGTGGGATAAGAGTAAGAAGATGATGATGATTCTTTCGATTGATTATATATTACGAACAGGTTTTTCTTAAATTTCATACTATCAAGCTTAGATTTTCAGACTGTGTTGCATTGCTGTTTGTTAAGGTAAAATGCTGGTAGTAAATGGAAGATAATATCTAGGGAGCGATTAGGTGAGAGTAAATTGGTTCGGTGAGACTGGGCTGCCGAATGAAATTGTCAGAACAATCTACACTCATCAAAAAAGTCTAAGCAATTTACTCCTGTAAACTATCCTGAAAATCTACAATGCTTTATTACATCATCACATCCATACAACTTACACTATTAATAATAATTAAATATTAAAATGATGTGACAGTAACATAATAAATAAATAAAATAGTAAATATAGAGGAACATTTGACAAAGAAAAAAAATAGAATTAGAATATATGAATATGTGAAAATTTACTGTAAAAAATATAATGCATTAAACCTATTGCTCGAAAACAGTACAGTTTTATTGGATGAAATGTACCTATTTTCTTTTCTATGCAACATTTCATGAAATTGGTTAAGTTACAGGGTGAAAGTGTAATAAACAAAGTAACATTCACATTTATAATATTAGTAAGACAATTTAAATAAAAAAAGAATAATTAAAATCGGTTCTTAATTGACGGAGATATCGATTAACATACATAAAGAAATACATACAACCGAACGTATAATGGTAACCTCCTCCTTTTTCGAAATCGGTTAATGAATATAACCAACATAAATAAAAAAAGAATCATTAAAATCGGTTCATAATTGACGGAGATATCGGTTAACATACATAAAAAAAATACATACAACCGAACGTAGTAACCTCTTTCTTTTCCGAAGTCGGTTAAAAATAGAAATCATTACAATAGGAACATTGTTTTTCGAAGTGGATGGGTCTTCCAATAATGAATACTAACAATAACAAATATCAACAGTAAATAGAGAAAATAACGAAAATAAAAATACCCAGAATAAAATGAATGAAAATAGCAATAACCTGCAACTGAAAACGAAGTCATTCTGAATGCGAGTGTACTGCAATTATCACTGGCACTGACACAAGTGTCAGCGTGCGGGCAATAGGGTCGAGGTACCAGCGCGGGTGAGCCTGCTCCACCTTCATCACTTTCGCATCCCTCTGATACCAAAGTTTGTGTTCTCTGCATCTACAGCGGTCAAAAAGGTTGATGCGGTCTATAGCTAATATACATCTGCAGTTCTTTCCGTATAATTATTATTTATTTTCAAACGGATATGGCATTGAGAATATTTATGTCTGCCTGTTTCGACGTCCTGATTTAAAAACAAAAAGGGCTTGATCGAATTTAAAATGTTTTATTTGTCAATAATACGGCTCACTGAATTTAGCCCTACTCTTTTTGATTTTTGGATTTTTTTATGACGAGAATTACATATAATCTGTGGTAAGGATTTCGTAAACATTGCAAATTGGTTTCACTGAATTTGGCCCTACTGAACATTTGTTTAATTAATTATAAATAAATAAAAGACCAACAAAGAATTTTTATATTCGAACATTAACGAACAAACGACGAACAAATAATAAACATCCTTACAGCTCTTTGCATTTCATCTGCCATCAAATGACGTCGCTTCATGACGTAAAGAATATCTAACAATTCAATTTTGTCGCTAACTTTATTTAAATGGTTGGTAAAATTATAAAATCAAGACTAAACGTAGCAATTAAAACGCACTTAAATTCAAACAAATTCGCAGTCATTTGAATTTTATGAAAAAACAAAACATAATCAATTTTTTTTTTACAACCAGCCAGTATATCATCAATAACAAAAAAGTTTACTTACCTACGCACTTTGTTTCAGTAAATACTTAGAAATTAATTAATATAAATGGTAAAATTTGTAATATCACGCATGTTGCTTAGACTTTTTTGATGTGTGTATAACTGCTCATTTATTAGTGTAAATTCATAGTTGCGATCACCCCTCTCTCCCTTTATATTGCCAATTCCAAATGATCTCTGTGCGAAACAAACACGTTTGAAAAAAAAAACATAGTTTAGAAGACCTGTATGTCGATCATACAAAAATAAATGCGTGCCTGAGGCAGAGCTAACTATTAATTTGAATACCACGGCATCACCTGATATATTATAGTATACATTCATATATACATTCCGAGTGTGAAGAGCATCTGGATGTTGTAGTGCCATGCTGCGTCTCAGAGAACAAAATTGTTTACAAAGAGTGTGGCCAAATTAAATTGTCGATGTTGAATTTTACCTATGATTTTAGAAATCCCATTTTTTACAATTAAATCCATGCCGACATAGACACGGGCACATCTAGTCTAGTATAATTGCAATATAAACTATTAATATAAAGTTTATTACTAAACACAGTTCGCTCTCCGCATTAATAATCATAAAAACATAATTCGTTTAGAAACAGTAAGATATACAAAAACCTGTTTTTTTTATACTGCACGATTTCAAAAAGCCAGTTTGAGTATTGTTCCATCGCCTCGTGGCCTCTCTATTATCAACTATATAATCCGTATCAAAATAATTCAAAGACTATACTTCAAAAGTTTGCTTATGAGAGACTAAAAAATTGTGATAGACTGAAAGAAGTTAGAGTTATATCTTTAAATAAAGAAGAATGATACTGAACATCATTTATTTATATAACATAAACCTTTTAAAAACCACGTTCACAATCCAGAACTTTTGGATAAGTATGAAAGGTGGACTAGGGTTATTGTTTCAGGATATAACACTGTATAAACCAAATTCAGGATGTAATATTCAGATTTGCAGACTGAAATGTAGGGACAATGACTGAAGCGGGAAGAGAATTAGCGGATGTGTTACAAAAAAACATGAAAAAAATATGGCTTCTTCGCAAGAGACGAGTTGAAATGGCGGATTTAAATTTTACTACTGTGGGAGTAAAGATAAAAGAATTGTATTAGACGATGAGTAACTGATGTAAATATAATAAATGATTGATGATACTGTAGTCCGGTGAAGCTGTTAAGACCTTGCTTGGTCAATAGCGTAGTCAGTTCAAAAAAAAAATATAGTAGAAAAATAGATGATAGTGAAGTTATGGACAGAACAGATAACGTTGCATATAATGAGTGTGTATGCACTACAAACTGGATGTAATGAAGTTAATAAATTATCTGTCTATTCGTTCATTAATGTCCATATAACTTATTGCTAACACTGAGTTTCTACGTACTAGAACAATGTTTAACACAAACTAAACCGTAATAAATTCATATCTTTCACTTCCTGTAACTATTCACTTTTCAACTATTCAGAGTCTTGCACATGGCTCGCTGTCCGTAACAATTAATATGAATTGCTAGTTGTGTGAAAAAAAATTACATTGTTCTTTCGTTTAATGCGTCATAAATATTATTTATTCATTATATAACGTAATATCCCTGTTTAGTATGAGATTGAAATAACAAAGAATATATTTTGATGTGAAACATCTATAGGCGAGGGTAAACCTGATTGTTGGCGTGGCGAGACGTGGCGACTAATACATAGTTCCTTAATCTCAACCATTTTAATGATATTTTGGTCATGGGATATTTCATGATTGATAGCCGCTTACAATTATGATTATTAGTCTCAGAAGTCATATATTTATTCTCTTTTTATTACAATAAAACAACAGGTTCAATACAATCACTACTAGTCTAGTCAACAAGTTCAAAAACGTGATAAATAGAGATAAAGGTCCTAAAAATATGAGCGATAGCTCATTCGATTCGGAATCACCTCTAGAAAAATGTTTTTGAAGGATTTTGGGGCAGGTAAAAAATTGCAATTGTTATTAACAAAATAAGATGAAAAAAAAAATTATATTTAGTTTTTCGTTAATAACTCAAAAAATATTAATATTTAAGCAATTTTGAATTTCGTTAAAGAAGAGGAAATTTCCGATAAAAAAGTCTCGACTCCCGAAACTCTATCTCCATTATTTATAATTTTAATTTGACGTTGAAAATAGGGCTCCGCGCTGCTGTTACGGCATGCGCGCGCTGCCGCTAAAGAGAGTTTATCAAAAGAAATAATTTTATTATAACATAAAATGTAATTTTAAAAATTTGAAAAAATTCTAGTAGCTTCTGAACACTTGAATGAATCGAGCCAAGTAGAATTTTTTTTTGTATCACCATTTTTCAAAAAGTTATTCAATTGTTAATTAACAAATTTTTTCCCAATCTCCATTGGCATAAATAATGGGATAAAAGGTATAAATAATTGTGGCCTATAAATTTTAAACTTCGTGGAGCCCTTGCGGTATATATACTTCATAAGATCCTACGATAAAAGTTCATAAAAATTTATTAATTTGTTAATTATGATTTTTTATAACTATTGTTATAATTATAATGATATATCTAAAAATTGTTGATTTTTTTTTTTCAATTAATATTTATCTATGCCTGTTTTCATATTAAACAATGGCAGTGATTAACATAGGTGATGAATTTTTTTACGTAATTTGTTTATAAAACTGTTTTAAACAAATAGAGAAATTCAATATTTTTGAAAAAAATTTTTTTTGCTATTTTGTTGTTTAGAGAAAATTATGTTTTTTTTTTATTGTTTAAAATCGATTTTTTTATATTTCGATTGTTTAAATAATTACTTAAGAAATAATTTTGCTTTTAAAAATCATAATTTACATTTCCGAATAGTTTGGCAAAAAAAAAAATTTAATTCATTATTTAATTGTTTATTAGTTTAACAATTTGTTATAAACAAATATTGACCAACATTTTTTTTTTTTGAAGCAGAAACAATTTATAAAAACAGCCATAACTTTAAAAGTGCCAAAATTTTTTTTTTTTATTTATTATAATACTTTTTAATATTATACGATACGGTAATTGTAGCGCCTACTTGACTTGTCAATTAATTTTTTTTTTCAAAATTGCTTAAATGTTAATATTTTTTGAGTTATTAACGAAAAACTAAATATCATTTTTTTTTTCATCTTATTTTGTTAATAACAATTGCAATTTTTTACCTGCCCCAAAATCCTCCAAAAACATTTTTCTAGAGGTGATTCCGAATCGAATGAGCTATCGCTCATATTTTTATCTCTATTTATCACGTTTTTGAACTTGTTGACTAGACTATACACAAAAATGTGGAGAGAGCCGTGCGCTATAGGTATTATAATTTTAGTAAATGCTAAATAAAATTATCAAGATTTTAAGTTTGTAATATAAAAGACATTTAATGACGTCGATCAAGGTGAATCAAAAAAATCAGACATAAATTTCATAATTAGTCGTTTTGTATTAATTTATATGCCTACTTTAATTATTTATAATTTACGTTCTTATATAAATATGGCTGTGTGCAATTATTATTTATTTTAGTTCAAGTAGTCGTATTGGCTTCCATGCTATCATATTATTTATCTATTTCACATAACACGAGAAAGATGTTGATCGTTATTTGCTTGAGCGCTTTATTGTCTACAGGAACATCTATGAATATGGCAAGAGTAAGTAATTTATACTTATAACGATATTTGTAAATTAAATTAATTTGATTATCATCTATTTTTTACTTTAATTATTTCTTTAATTATTCAAAGCAACAATTTTAGTTTATAAACCATTAAAAACAAATCAAGACAGATACACCAAGAAACGTTCTGTTTATTAGTGGCTATCAAAACGTTCAGGAGTAATATTACCAAATTAAAAACTTTATTTTTGTGCCTATCAGATTCTTGTATTAACGACATCGATAGTAACGATATAATATATTAACTGAGCCTTTTATTGTGGACATTAGCACTCAACTTTACAAGTGAAAACATGAGTAAATGTCACAAATTTGTAATTTTACCTAAATGCGCTCCCAAGTTTAGTTATAATTTTGCTTATATATATATGGTTTTGATACTATCGTTATTTTCATTTCTAAGCATATTTGAACTAACCTTGTAAGAACAAAATACGTATATAAGCATGACAGTTTCATCTAGGACACAAAATGATAAAATTAAAAAAAATGTTACCTTCATCCACTCATCTTCATCATCATCAATTTATTTTATTCACATAACGGACTACTGAAATGTGATGTCTGTCGTGTTGAAATATTTTATATTATATAATATATAAGTTGCTCATATTATTGCAATACATTTCCTTTGAACGGGTACCTAACTCGCAGAATTTTTATTTTTAGAAAACAATTAATTTTCCACCAGAAGCGACCGCCATTATTAGAACTGCAATGCAAAAATGTATAGAGAAAACTGGAGTACCTTCAAATACCTTAGCGCTAATCAAAGAAGGTAATTACATGGAAAATGACGCATTCAAGGAATATGTGTATTGCGGCTATCAAGAATCTGGTTTTGCATATCCTGATGGTCATATTATTATATCCAAAGCTGTTGAACTATTTCCTAAAGAATTAAATATGCTCTCTGTATTTGAAAATTGTGATAAACAAGGAAAGGATCCCGTGGAAACGAATTACTTGGCTTTTAAATGTTTCCAGGATACATCTCCTGTTCGAGTGGCATTATACTAATAAGTAATTTTTATTTTATTTATAACGTCGTAATTTTTACATTTACTGGTTATGAATAAACTTTTATTATGTTTTATTATTGTGATGTGATTGTAATTTTATTGACTTTACCTAACCCAATATTTTACATAATACTGTGGAATCTCTGTAATCTCGAACCTCGATAAGTTGTAATCCTCAGCAAGTAGAAAAAAAATGCCATTCCTTACCGCTGAACGTCTAATTACGCGGTATCTCGAATTATTTAGACTTTGTAACTCGAACAAATTGTTATTTCCATACGACATACTCATTAGAATCACCTCCGATATATATATCTTCATCCTGCGATACATATATCATCAACCCATCAAATCTTCACAAAAGTTCCCTTTTACAACTTCATTATATCCAGTTTGCGGTGCATACCCACTCATCATATGCAACGTTATCTGTCCTGTCCATAACTTCACTATCATCTATCATTTATTATATTTACATCAGTTACAGTAACTCATCGTCTAATACAATTCCTACCCCATTCCTTTTATCTTCACTCTCACAGTAGTAAAATTTAAATCCGCCATTTCTACTCGTCTCTTGCGAAGAAGCCATATTTTTGCATTTTTTTTGTAACACATCCGCTAATTCTCTTCCCACTCCAGTCATTGTCCTTACATTTCAATCTGCAAATCTCAATATTACACCCTGAATTTGGTTTATACTTAGTGTTATATCCTGAAGCAATAACCCTAGTCCACCTTTCATACTTATCCAAAAGTTCTGGATTGTGAACGTGATTTAAAAAAAGTTTATGATATATAAATAAATGATGTTCAGTATCATTCTTCTTTATTTAAAGATATAACTCTAACTTCTTTTAGTCTATCACAATTTCTTATTATCTCATAAGCAAACTGTTGAAGTATAGTAACAAGTCTTTAAATTCAAATTAAAGTAAGTAAAAAAAAAAATAAAAGTAAAATAATTTACAAGAGTTTTTAATTAAATGTAATAGATAAATGTGTTTTTCCAACAATAGATGGCGCTAAATTTACTGTTTCAAGAATATTGCATGGATGAGCGTAGATTATGTTGTTTCTGTATTTGTTAGATTAACTTTGTATTATAATTTTCATTAAGGCTTGATTTTTCTTATTCGACTATTTTTTTCTAGCTGTATAGTGGAGAAAAACGATTGTGTAAGCAGTACAAAAAAATGATATCATAACGATTATTATTATATTAAGAATGAGCTTAGCACTCAAGTATAGATTACCTACAAAATAAATTTTGTAGGTGGTAGAGCCACGCTGAAGCTATTACTGGTTTTAAGCATGAAAGGGTCGGCTCGTCCGGGGTACTACTACCCGACCCACAGAAACGCCCACGTGAAGTAACAGTGCTTGCATGGTTGCGTTTCGTTCGGTCAGTGAAAGTGCCGGAGGACCACCTCCTCTCTCTTCAAACCCCCCTCTCTCCTCTCCCCCCTTCCACTCCTCTCCAAACACAGGCTGGCAACGCACTCGCGACTCTCCTGGTGTTGCTAGTGTCTATGGACGGCGGTGATAACTTAACATCAGGTGACCCGCATGTCCGTTTGCCTCCTATGGTATATTAAAAAATCACAAATTGTATTATTTTAATAATATATATGTCATAGTGGGAGCATCCAGCAGTCGAAAGTTTGCTAACACCGCCATCTATTATTTTCTATGTTAATCAATATAGGCAATGTGTTGTTAATGCACTTCTATTTAATTATTGTTAATGTGGATTCTTGTAACTTTTTGAGTAATTTAGATTGATTAAACTGTTCATAACTTCTAAGCATTCCACATGTTTATTCATATAAGCACTGATAGAAGTAACTAAATAAGCCGGTGTCACGCCATACGACGCGAGACATAGTGGCTTAAGAAATAGTGGCGTCGTGCAATAACATTTCTAACTTGATTACATTCTTGATTTAAAGTAGACCTAAATTAGTGTCACGATAATTAAAATCGGACATGTGAAATTGTAATAGAATTATTCTAGATTTAAGTAACATTTGGAACCTTTTGTTATTTATTAAAACCGGAAATCCATTCTATGTGCAGTCGAGATAGAATAGTAAAGTTGCTATTTAGAATGAATAACAATGTAATTAAAACATATTCGCATTGTACTATGTTATTAGTATTACTTTATAATTAATAATAATACTTTAGAATAACTGTCGATCTAAAATGAGTTTTATAGTAAATAAGGATTTGTAAGTACTTCGGTTGTTACAACGGTGAATTACTTTGAAATAATTAATGACAACGTAAAAATGGTTGGACCGATTCTCACGGGCTATTCACTGGTTGACCTCATAAAAAGTAATTTAGGTTTTTTATTCGCCTTCGGCCGCAGTGGAATATCCGTAATGCTTGAACTGATTTTCACGGGACTTTCACTGGCAGATAACTCACCTTATAAGAAGTAACTTAGACTATTTTATTTTGTTACTCAAGACTTCGTCCGCAATATCCTACTATCTCCTAATTGGTTGGACCGACTTTCACGGGGCTTTTACGGGCAGATAACTAGCGGGCTCGGAAAACGTTGTCCCGCCCCGATAATAAAATGAAAACCTAGACAAATTATACCTAAACCTTCCCCATGATTTCAAGACATGCATTGTTTACAATTCAACATTATAATTATGAATAGTCATTTTGAAGATAGAAGGGTCTTTGTAATAAGATATTAGACCAAAGACGTATTACTTTGTTTTATTAATTCCTTATACAGTATAAATGAGGACTGAGGTAGTTATATGGTGTGTTAAGGTTCCAAATATGTTGCTGTTGATAAACCTCATTTGACACATTGTTAGTATTATATATCTAATGTATACGGTACATGTTACTGTAAGTGACGTGCGTGTCGTACTTACAATTGTTTTTCATGAGCATTTCTATAATTGCATATGGTCTCACAATTTTATACTTCTTTAATACAATTTAAAAAAAACGCGTGCAGAGCTGCGGGTATAGCTAGTTATATATATATTTTGTATTATATTTTATTATATTATATGTTTGTTTTATTTTGATTTAAAACTTTCACGGTACTTTTTCTGTTAATGTTATAAAACTAAATTACGATTATAGGAGTATTCATTATGTGGTTTCTACTATTGTTTTTCTAGTTCTTCAATAATAAAGTATGTATCTGATATTAGGCACACAATTATTATATGCAGTAAACATGACTGCTCTCATTTATAATAATTTTTCGATTCGTTTTCTATTGGATAAAACTTGAAATTCAGAATTGAACAACATTATTAACAATTATTATTATTATTAACAACAACTCTTATTATTGACATTTCTGGATCATATCGGTTAATATCTATAAATACTTTATTTTGTTATTCTTTCGACTGATTACGAAATAGTTTTTCTTAAATTCTACTATCTATTCGGTCTTCAAAACATGCCTTTATGCCTTTCCTCCGTGGTGACCACACACATGCATTTAAAACTGCATGCATTTTCATTTGAAACTGGGATTAAGCGTGTGTTAAACTATTATTTTATTTATTTGCTTTTAATATAAAAACACATGATTTACTGAAACCAATTTTAAAATGACTAAAGGACTTTTTTAAAGCATCATAAAACAATTAAATCAAAATCAAAAATGAAATAAAAATAAAATCCAAATATACTTTATTTTATTTTGGCCCCGAGAAGTCGCTTCTGAATGTTAAAGCTACCACCGGTTCGGAAAGAACCCAGTTCACCGAGAAGAACCGGCAAGAAACTTATCTTTATCTTTTCGTGACATATATTTTCACAAGATATACAGAAATTAATAAATATCGCCAGTGATCAAATTCATGGACAATACATATTAACCATGACAAACTAATTAAATTATAATATTTTACTTAACTTTACACCAGAACTCCGCTCGGACCGATAGTTGAAAACGAACAGAACCACAGCTACGGAGATTCTTCTCGCACACATCCTTGTGGGGCGCGCGAGGGGACCGCATCAGGGTTTCTCCACTGGCAGTGACTTCGCTCGCCCCCCGCATTCTGCGGGGGTGTCTTGTGTTTGTGATGTGCGCCCCTCAAAGGGCGCTCCCTCACGAGGGAGATCTCGGCTGTCCGACAGTTGCGCGGTGGCCGATTTGTTGAGTGGCGGTGAAAGGAGGTGTAGGGCAGACCGGCTTGCTTGTAGCGCGTTATTTGCGCAGCAGCTTGTACATCTGATCCCCGAAGTCCGCTCTGATGGTGCAGGCTTCCTCCGGGGAGGCCATCTTAAGTTTTCTGTCACGGCAAGCGCCGAGAGCTTGGATTACTTGGAGCAGCTCTTCTGCTGCGTGGGCGTCCTCTTGTTCTGGATTTTCTGTTTGCTCTGGATTTTCTATTTTTGGGCGTCTTCTGCTTCTTTTAGCGGTCTTGGGACCCCTTTTTTTTTTTTAACGTGGGGAATTCTCTTATGGATACGCCACCCTCCCGGGGGAGAGGGTGGGTTATGTCCGAGTCGCACGGACTAAAACCCCACGGTGTACGTCTGCCGCTATAGTTGGGGCGGCACGAGATCTCTATAGACTTCATCGTGCCGCCCCAGCGGTTGGCCCAGTAGCGAAAGCGCCGCCGCCGGGCCCCGTCTTGTTAGGAGACAGCCGGGTACACACCGGCCGTCTCCTCCTTCCGCCGGACCTGTGCAATGGGAAGATGGGTCCCCCGACCCATCCTCCCCGGTCCAGCTATGGTGGGAGGAGGCGATCAAACTGCCGCCTCCTCCTGCCTGTCCTCCGTTGGCGGAGAGGGTCACTTTGAGGATCTTGCTCACGAACCCTCTCCGCCGCCTCCTTCTGCGAGACGACTTCCTCGCAGAAGGCGGCCATTGCGTTCCACACTTCCTCACTGCCGAGCATGGCCGCAACCACGCTCGGCAGTGACAGATCTTGCCCTACCGCCGCAGCCAGAGTGCGACGTTGCTCCTCCCACGCAGCACACTCAGACAGAGTGTGCTGCGCGGTGTCCGGGTCAACGCCGCACTGATGACATACGGCAGTCGGCTCCCTGCGTGCTATCCGGTACAGGTACCAACCGAAGCAACCATGTCCGGTCAGGACCTGCACCAGTCGGAACGTCAGGGAGCCCCATCCTCTATCAAGCCAATCCGGCAGGACCGGGCGGACGGCGTCGATCGTGTATCGACCGTACCGCGCGTCCGCCAGGTCCCGCCTCCACCTTTCCACCACTTCATCCCTCTTCTCTCTTCTTCTTTCCTCTATTTCTCTGGGAGCTAGAGGCTCCCCCATCCGTTTCTTAACCGCCGTATATTGATATACGGCGGCAAGAACCTCCGCCTCTAGCTCCCAGGGAAGGGAGCCGGCCAGCACCATGGCCGCCCCCGAGGACACCGTGCGGTATCCCCGTATCACCCTCAACGCCACGGTACGCTGCGCAGCTCTCAGAGCACGGATATTTGTGGCGTTGAGGGCGTCGACCCACAACGGTGCCCCGTAGGCGGCCATGGACCTGACGACCCCCATATAGAGGTGACGACAGACGGCGCCCGGCCCCCCCGTGTTGGGGAGGAGTCGTCCGAGCGCCGCTGCCGCCTTGACTATGCGCGGTCCGAGCCCCTTGAAGTGGGGCTCGAACCGCCAGCGTCCGTCCAGGATGAGGCCCAGATACTTCATCTTGGTCCCCACCCTGACACGGACGCCCTCCACATAGATGTGGGCCCCTGGAGGCGGCCCTCGCCGAGGCCCATGGAACATTAGGGCCTCGGTCTTATCGAGGGTCACCTCAAGGCCCAACCGTCTAATGCGCCCGACCACGAGGGTCACTGCCTCAGTGGCCAGGCGCAATAGCTCTTTTGTTTCCCCCCCTCGGGCTACGACTAGGGTGTCATCAGCGTAGCAAATGAGGCAAAAAAAACAAAACCCTTCCACCATGTGTATATATGTGCACATGTGTCAGAGGTGATCTCATGAGTGAGTACAAGTGATGTAGGTGAGTCACTGTATCGCGATAGTAACATCTCGAGGGCTCCATCCGGGGACGACCTTGGCTCGAGATATTACTGAAGAGCCGCGATGTGTGCAGGAACGACAGAGGGGACCTTCCTTCGCGGCGGCACGAGGAAGGGTTACGCGTGCGTGGGCGCGAACACGCATATTAAAAGATTGATAGAACGGCGTCAGTGCCGGAATCCAACAATAGAAATAACAAAATAATTATTATTCGGTCATTTTAGGGGAAGATAGACGTAAATACACTTAAATTTACTCTATCTTATATGAATTATTTATTTTTGAACGGGAGCGCGCGTGTCTCTTTAGGGTAGCCGCGATGGCGGGAAACCTAGCGAGAGCTATAATGGCACCTAATTTAGGATTTTTCGATGTTGCGTCGAACGCCGAGATCTCGGAGTATTCGTGGAAAATCAGTAATTGACCCATATAGTCAATACTAGACATTGAAAAGGACAGTGCGGGTCAGCCTGTGAAGGCTTAGGGACGCTAGGAACGCCTGGGGACTCGGACGGGGTTGGGGCGCAGGCTTAGGAGCCCACGGAACCTGAGAGGCCCGTGCGGGGCGGGGGGACGCGCTATTCACGGGTGCGGACGCTGCCGGTGCACGTGATGTGCTCGGCAGACTCGGGAAGGCATCTCAGGATATGAGAGGCGGAGGTTGAGGGTGGCCAAAGGCGACGGTCGTCCTAGACTGCAAGACCTGCCTAGGGTAGCGGGGGCGCTTTGTGCGCGGGGACATCCGCGATAGTTCGCGGTATGATCCACGCCGGGGCACAAAATGCAACTCGGAGGGTCGGAGGAGGTCGACGAGTGAGACTATTCCTTAGTGGAGTAGTCGCTGAGGCACTTAACGCACCTGGGTCGCAGGCGACAGTTTTTTGCGAAGTGCCCGTACACTTGGCAGTTGTGACACTGCAATGGTAAGGACGTTTAGCGTGGCGGCTCGACGATAACGCCGGAGAGGCCGCAGAGGGCCGTGATATTGAATATCGCTTTCCCTTGATGGGTGCGATCGAGAATGAATAATACCATGTCGTATGGGGGCTTGGTGCGCGGAGAGCGCATGCGATGTACCTCGCGAACATGGAGCTTCTGTTCTATGAGGTCGTCGAAGATGTGGGTCACGGGAGAGGGGCGCGCACATCTATAGCGTAGGTAACCGCGCAGCTTATTCGCGCAATAGAATTTTAGCTCATAGTAATAGGTCGGCATTCAGTTACATTCAGTAAATTATCCAATCCTTAATTCATCAGAACAAAATCCAAATTGGGAATCAATAAGATTTGTACCAAATGTTATGCTAAAAAATGGAGTGATGAAGCAACTGGTACGTGCTGCGCATCTGGAAAGAACCAATAAAAACCTTTTTGGCAAATAATCACAGATAAACCGCTCATTTTTTTTTTAAATAGCGTGTTATTATGGTGTGTTTCACCAGTGCTTAGCTTAACTGTGAGTTAATTTGCCAGATACAGTAAAGAGTAGTTCCCGCTAAGCTATCATGAACCAAAACAATTGAATTCACCGGGTAGTTTTTTCATCTTATCATTTTGTTAGGCTAGCACAATCATCTACCCTCGAACAGAAGACATTTCTTTCTGTAAGATTTTAGATTCTGGGTTGGATCGTGGGTACAAGTTTTTCAAGACTATGATCAGTTTTAGCCAATCCACATATGTTTAACCCAAATGTTTAAAACAATTGTTCACCCGTGCGAAGCCGGGACGGGCCGCTAGTATAACATATTTATATATAATAAATAGTATGGCTAAAACAGTATGTAATACGAAGACTCAATCAAAACTGCACAAACATTTCGTACACCACCTTTATATACTCAATCAAGTGACAAAAAATTATTAAACCACAATAAACATGATTATGGAATTGATTATTATGATTATTGTTATAAACATTGTTCTAACATTGTAAAAAAAATATATAAGGTGTGTTCCCGGTTCCGTAGGTGTTATTTATTATTTTTTGTAACGAGTAGTTGCGTTTTAGCAAAATGGATGACAATATTCTCTGTATAAAATATGCATACATACGAATATTAGTAAGAATCATTTAAACTGTGAATTTTCCAAAGTGTTCTAGCTTTTCACCTTGGTCGTAATACCTCATTAGAACCCAAAGTCGTGGTATTTCTTAAGTAATTAAATAGATGAAAGATTTGCAAGCCATCGAGGGTCGCTATAAAGTCGTTATAAGCAGCCGGATATAGTTGACTTCGAAATTCATCATAACCGCGCGAATGGTGGTACCAATCGGGCAGTTAGCTCACCGAACTTTTTGAGCGAGCGTTTAAGTTGAAACACGGAAGCGAAGATGAAACGGCAACCAGCTTAAGGGGGTTAAAGTAGCCGGATCTCGACTTTATTCTCTTGTCTTGTTTGTAGTATCGTGTATTTCCCTGGCACCTCACCTCATAAATGGATGTGCGTCATCAGATTCTAGAATAAAACACGCCTAAGCGTACCGCTATGGTGGGTTTTACATCTGGCGTATGGTGATCACTACACAGCCAGCCAGATTTACCCTGTTTCTGTTCTATTAATCTTAACATCGTAATATAAGCGATTTTTACAGGAAAAGATCTAAACAGACGAACAACAAACTGACTTTACAGGAGAATTAGGTTTTTCATTTTAAATTTGGCATATATATAATTACTATGTAATAATTACCTCTTGTCCAAGAACAATACAAGATCATTGATGTGAGAGATCACTGAAGATTAAAGTTATTTTTTACAAGTAAAGTTAATTACATTACATGTTTATACAATTTATCTTTAATTTTATAAAAATCTATTACATAATTTTTTTTTTTTTTTTTAAATGTGTTTAACACACGAAGGTATTTATTTTGTTGAGCTCTATATTCTATAGGGACTGGCTAACTACATCGTTAAGCCGTGTCGAAGTTGTTATATGGCGGAAACATATAAGTGAGACAATTTTTTTTTTGTATTTTATGTCATACATTTTTACGCCTTAGTAAATATTTAAAGGTAAAAAAACCAATGACTTTTTTTCTAGACTTTACAATAAATTCACTTTTTTAACACTATATAGTTAAACTAAAAACAGTAATCACAACATCAATGCCCACCAAAGAAAGCTAATATCTTCAGCTGTCTCGCACAGCAATATTCTCCGTAGAATTACTTATTTTCGTCTTAGTTCTAAGATATTCCCTCAAAACTTCCTCCATTCCAGTCAATCTCAAGTCAAAGAAATTGGTGTTGCCAGCTGCAATCAATCTCCCCCATTCGAAATTTTTCTTCATTCGATGTGAGGACGCAACTGTCAAACCAAGATACTTCGAGACCTATCTTAAGGAATACTCGTGGTTTTTGGCGTTTTTGGAATTTTATACAGTAGTTTTTTTTATGTTTTGACTTTTAGAGGATCTGCCTCTATATAAAGTCATTTAGATTAAAATAAGAGTAACTTCCAAATTTTTTTATTACGAGAACGCATACAATGAAATGTATCATAAGATTGCAAGTATGCTAAAATAATATTATGATACCGCTACAGACTCTATATTTTGTAATATTGGTGGTATACCGCGTAATATAGTTTAGTTACTGTGCACAAATGAATTGAATGGGAAATAAATAATATCACGGAGCATGGATTCTAACTTGCCACAAAAACTGCCACTACAGGCTGATCTTAGCCCACTTGAATCATGGTGTATCAAGAATAAAATGTATCTTAATGTCAATACATAACATTTAGAAACAAATTAAAATATTTGGATTTCAGCTATCAACTTGGGGGTACTAGTCTAGAAAGAGTATCCGTTATTCGGGACTTAGAAATAACTTTTGACTCAACTTTGTCTTTCCGGCAACATATATATAATCTCGTATCGAGAGCTAACAGGATACTAGGATTTATTATACGTGTATCACGACCATTTTGCAATAACGGGAGTATTATCGTGCTTTATAACATAGAGTTCATTGAAGCGGTTCTAGACATTTGAGTATAACAAATGGCATTCGTAAGTCTATTCCTGAATACAATGGTAGACTGAAATATTTTAACATCGCTGGCTTAAAAATGAGACGAAATGTATCTGAGTTATTAATCCTACACAAAATTATAAAAGGTTCCATGTATGCATTTCTTATCAACCACTTCTACCTCAGACCTAATTGCCAAACATTGCGTAATCCGCATATCTTTGCAATTCCAACTGCGACCATTAACACCGTATATAACAGTCCTTTAATACGTATGACATTATACAATCTAGTTGTATAATGACGTATCTCGAACAAATAAAAACATCGACATATTTTTTGATGCATTTGGATCATTCAAGCGGCACTTGCTTAAAAATATAACTTGATGGTGTACTTGTAGAAATGTAAATCTATATAGTTCCTAATTAGAATTAGTTTTTATTTTTTGTCATCTATTAATTTCATGCATCCCTGTGATTGTAATTATTACACTGTAATTTTATGTTGTAATTGATCATATATGATTTTATCCATGTGTAATATTTATGTTGATGTGCTAAATACATAAAATAAAATAAAATATAGATTAAAATCGGACGAACAAATATCTTGTATGCTACTATTGTTTGTGTTTTAGTTCCATCGTTTCCAGTTTTGTTTCTATATTGAAATTTTTAATTGTTGAAAGTCTTTACCTTTTTATTTTCATAACTAGCTGTTACCCGCGGTTCCGCACGCGCTTTTTAAAGATTTATTAAAGAAATGTAAAATTGTGAGTGGGTGTGTACATTACAGAAACGCTTTTTCACAAACATTTGTAACTACGACACGAACGGCATTTACAGTAGATAAAGTCAAAAACTATCATTTTCATGCCGTTTTCACCAGTAGATCCATGATGAAGGTTTAGGTATAATTTGTCAAGGTTTTCATTTTATTATCGGGGCGGGACAACGTCTTCCGAGCCCACTAGTTATCTGCGCGTAAAAGGCCCCGTGAAAGTCGGTCCAACCAATTAGGAGATAGTAGGATATTGCGGACAAAGTCTTGAGTAACAAAATAAAATAGTCTAAGTTACTTCTTATAGGGTGAGCTATCTGCCAGTGAAAGTCCCGTGAAAATCAGTTCAAGCATTACGGATATTCCATTGCGGCCGAAGGCGATTTAAAAAACCTAAATTACTTTTTATGAGGTCTGCTATCTACCAGTGAATACCCTGTGAAAATCAGTTCAACCATTTTGGAAATAGCCATGGGGACGAAGCCGCGGACAAATAAAATAGAATATGTCAATCGCTATAATTTCGGCTATCTGGCAGTAAAAAGTAAAATTCCCGTTAAAATAGGTCCCGCCATTTTGGAGATTACCCAGAACAAACAAACAAACAGACAAAATATAATAATATAAAAGTATAAAAAAGTTTCTTTTGGTCATTTGTAGCCATGCCCATTCATCAAGATGTTGTTATTTTTATTGTACATACACAAACTCTTTTTATAATATGTAATAGATACGTAATAGAGAACAATTAAAAAATTGGAAATAAAAGTAGTATAAACTTTTTCAATAGGAAAACAACAACTTTGAAAATGTTAGCGTTGATACTTACCACATAACTTCAGAATTGGCAGTATGGATTAATTCCTTCGCCTGTCCTATTGGACGAATATTATTACTACTACTTACCACGTTACCATGGCAACGTATATAATACTAACCCTAACGAAATCTCTCAAAAGCAAAAAAAGTGCCCGATTTTGAAACATTCTTCATTGGTTCTCTGCTTCTATTGATCTTAGCGTGATGATATATAGAGCCTTCCTCGATAAATGAGCTATCTATAACCGAAAGATTTTCTCAAATCGGACAGGTAGTTCCTGAGATCATAGCGTTCAACCAAACAAACAAACTCTTCAGCTTTATATATTAGTATAAATTCTGACCACATTGTTATGAAATTTGGTTTTAACAAAAGTGAATCACGCTGTTTACTATACTTTATTTTATTAGTGCAATATTTAGTAAGTTACAGTCTAGTAAGTTACAAGTTACAGTTTACCAGGCGCAACAGACCAACCCACACTTAATGAATAACTTTATTGATGTTGATATTATCGACAATATAGATTAGAGTTTTAACTTAAATTGATTACGACCATATCTCCGAAACCATGTATTATTTAAATTGGTATCTACATAAACTTCCATTAGTGGTTTTATAACATATAGTTAACAAAAACTTCAGCAAATTCGACCGACGCGTGTTTCTAGAATAGCGTGATTTTTGTCAATTAACATTACTGTTTGTAAACCTATTGGCATGAAACAAATGCTAAGAGTTAAGTAAGGGAAATTAGGGAAACTTGCCACAGTACAACAATGAAAAGTCAAATTGGTTAAGCCATTTTTAAGATTAGTAAGCATAAACGTACATTGAAACGAATATAAATTTTTAGGAGCTGTGTTTTAACCTTGGTAACGCTTGTACAACCAATATAAATTATTTTATTTTATATTTTATATACATAGACGGCTCGTTAACAATTTTATTATGCATGTAATTAAACAAACTATTTTAAAAAAATGTAAAGACTTGAAGTTTTTGTCTCTTTACAATGACTATTATTCTATAATTACTTTATACTAATTAAAAAATAACGAGCATCTTTTTTTTTCGAACTGACTACGCTATTGACTTAGCAAGGTCTTAACAGCTTCACCGGACTACATAACGAGCATCTTGCTTTTACACTTCTGATGCCCCAATAAAACAACAATTGTGTTCTGATAATGAACAGAAAAAATTTGTTTTATTAAGGTTCCCAGAGAAAGAGTAAATTAAAATTTTAAGATATTTTATATAATACATAAAGATAAAAACACACATCTAAAATAATGAAGAAAAGCCACACGTTGTAGATAGAGTACAAACTAATCAATTTTAATTAGTTTCAAGATATTGTAAAATATACAATCCAGTTATAGTAATAAGTGATTGCATATACAACATGTTTTGTTTACGTATTATATACAATAACAATTAAAATTTACTAAACGATTAAATCACAATCACGTTCGTAACAATAACATTTTATAAAAAGAGGAAAAATTACAAATATATTTCAAAATTATGAGGTTGCAAATACAGGTAAGATGAGCAATAATTATTTGGTATTACAAAGCCATTCGAACCGGAGATGTATCCTGGAAACATTTAAAAGCCAAGAAATTAGTTTCGACGGGATCTTTTCCTTGTTTATCACAATTTTCAATTACGGGTAACATATTTAATTCTTTAGGAAATAGTTGAACAGCTTTGGATATAATAACATGACCATCGGGATTCGCAAACCCAGATTCTTGATACGCGCAATACACATATTCCTTGAAGGCATCAGTTTCCAGGTAACTACCTTCTCTGATCAGTTCTAAGGTATTTAAAGGTACTCCGATTTTCTCAAAGCATTTTTGTAAAGCAGCTCTCATAATGGCGGTCACTTCTGGTGAAAATTTAACTGATTTCTAAAATAAATAAAAAAGATAGTTAAGAAACCATTTAAAAGAAATCCAACTATGAGATAATATCAGCTTCAATAATTTACATTAATCTACTGGGTGATAAGTTAGACGCCGGCAACATTTGTACAGGACACTCATTAGTCGTTTCTGGTTCTAAATCAATTTAAAAAATAGATGCCTAATATTTGACCTAATAATCACAAGAAACACAAGACTGATATACACTCATATATACACTCAACATCAGGTGATTTACGCAAAACGAACTCGTGTAATAAATGATTCACACCCTGTCGCGCAGTTCTGCCTGTGTCCCGCACCTCTGCCCGCGCCCCGCTTCCCATTATTCGACTGTGCGGCATTACCACGATAAGCTGTTACGTAATGATTAAACTTGAAAATTGCCCTTTAATGTTGTTCGTTGAACCTAGACGTGATTTTTTACGTTTAAAAGTATCGTTCCCATACTTTTAAAAGTTTTAGAACAAACTTTAACTAAAGTTCTCTTTGTTGTTTATAAATATTTGTTTTGATATTATTATTTTGTATGTTAAATATGACCATGAAGTGTTATATCGTAGAATACTTCGGGGGTTTAACCTTTCACATTGTGTATATGCAGAATACAATACGTAAAAACTACTGGCTAAAGTTCATTATTTTCTTCATTTTATTTTTTAGGCATCCAAGTTTCAAGAAACATTTTTCACGATATCTTCTTCTATACTAATATTATAAAGAGGTAAAGTTTGTGAGTTTGTGACGTTGTAGGGTGTAATCTTAGGAAGTACAAAACTGATATTGAAAGTTCTTGAAAATTCTACCAATCGAAAGTCACGTTATTTGTGAATGTTATAGGCTGTATATCATCACCCTAAGATCAATAGGAACGGAGCAATAATGAAGAATGTTTTAAAATCGGTTTTTTTTTAGAGCTTCCGATGCGTGTGAGGCCAAAATAATTATTCCACGCGTAAGAAGTTTTGGGCGGAAGTTATTAATTAATCATATTATTATTATTATATTATAAAGAGGTAAATTTTGTGAAGTTGTAGAGGGTAATAATATCTGGGGAGTCGGATAAAAAAGGGTCGAACAAAACGCCTTTTACGTACGCTGCCTTAACGATGAGAGATATATGATTGAGTTCTAGAAAAAAATTATATTACCGCCTACCGAAGTGGGCACGGGTTAGCTAGTTTAATATAAAGTTACTAGCTGACCTGGCGGACGGTGTCCTGCCTCGATAATAAAAAAATCAACCGAACCTAAAAGTCAACCGCAACGCCACCTACCGGGTGCAACTGTGAATCTAAACCATTCTCGGATCCACTAGAACACGCACACAAAGTTTTATTAGAATCGGTCCAGCCGTTTAGGAGGAGTTCAGTGACATACACACGCACAGAAGAAATATATATATAAAGATTAAGCTTTTAACAAACAACAATTATTCTAAGCACTACGCTGTAGGCGAGATGTTTTCTTGCTATAGCGAAATGGTGTGGTTTTTTTTTTCAAACTGACTACGCTATTGACCAAGCAAGGTCTTAACAGCTTCACCGGACTACTAAGGCGAGCGCTTAAGGCACTCAGCCGATTTTATTTTGACAACTAGCTCAAGGGTGCGCGGCACACCTCGGCTTTGGCTGTTGCCTGATACATGCAATTCGCGACCTATGTGAGCTAACCTAAGCTAACTATTCATACATATATGAGTTGTTGAAACATATATGAACAGAAATGGTGTGGTGTATATACGCAGAAAAAAGGTAAACGGATAACATTGTTTATAATAAAATTTTCTAAGCCAAATATATTTTTTTTCAATCTCTATGTATTATCCTCTATACATAAAATATATTATTACGATAATGGACAACCCAGAAGACGTCTCTGGTATCGTCTAGTGTATAATAGAATTTAACAAGCTGGTATTACATTTCAGTTCAATTTTATGAACAAAATTTATTACATAATTGCTATAGATCTCAAATATACAAGAATCCCATAAGCAGGAAGATAATGATTTTTTATATAGTTAAAATTCTCTCTCTTGAAGATTTTTATAAGAAATAATAAATGGAAATTTTCTTCTAACGTTTCTGACTTAATTTGTTTACTAGGATTTAAATTGAAATTGTTCTTTAAATAACAATAATGCACGTAAATTGAGGTATCAACAGTCGATAATCATATTGATTTAATTTGTAGATACATATAAAGATAAATTACTTACTCTTGCCGTATTCAAAGATGTTCCCGTGGACAATAAAGCGTACAAACCAATGACGATCAATATATTTCTCATGTTGTACCAATTAGATATAATATGCGTGGAATAGAAACCAATAAGATGAGTTTAACGGAAATAAATAACAATCGCACACCACCATATCTATATATAATACATAAATTGTACATTATGAAATCAATAATTAAAATAAAATTAATTGCAAAACTAATTAGCTGCTGGTTCTTTTGTCTCTCATTGACCAAGGTGATTAAAAACCTTTTAAACGTTAAATTTGAAATCTTGATAGTTAACATTGTTCTTGCTACAGCCCACAGCTCCTCTCGTGCTTTTATCAAATAATCGTTTTCGACGCCTTGCTTTATTTTTTTAGAATATGAAACAATTTTATGATTTCTATATCAATTTTGAAATATCCTGTTAACAATATTTAATAAAAAATTGTTGAAATGTAAAACATTTAATTTAACTTAGGTTTTTTATCATATATACTAATACGTGAAGGCAAAACGTTGTCCTATATATAGCAGACAGATTATTTATAATTTTTATTATTATTTTTTAAATTTAAGTTAAGTTTTATCTCCCTATGCTTCTTAAAAAACGACTGATAGGTACCGTACCGACGCCTTTGTCGGTCCGTATAATGTACATGTAGAGTACGTTACAATTGAGCTACGGCATCATGACATTTCTATGCGTAATTATCAATTCAATTAGAACTATAAAATCTAACAAGTAGGCGAAATTCTATTAATGGATGTGGTAGTCTCTCATGAAATATTTTCTTTCCATTTATTTTCAAACCATAACGATTCTAAAGAAAGTTCACTTCAATAATACCATATCGACAAAGTTGAAAAATATTTGTAAACGAAACTGTCACTTATGTATTATTACATTTATTTTATAAAAAATGTTTGCCAAACAAAGGCGCCAAGATTTTTTCTAAAACATAAACCTAGATAACAGTTACATTGCATTGTAGAAGATGAATATCGATTAGAGTTCTGTCAGTACGTGTGTTGTTTTGATATTTAATAAATTTTGTTTTCTGAATATTGTTGAGTCTTGAAGTAGGCTCTACACGAATAGTGAACGGGCGCGAAGTTAAGCGGCACAGAAGCAACCCAAGGGGTAAGACATTTATCGGCAATAAATGTAGGTTAGTTTTTTGTAGTTAGTTTATTAGTTAGGTTATTTAGTTAATTAGTTTACATAATATATGTATTTAGTTTTACGTTAGTTAGTTACGGGTTCTCGGCTTCTATTAAAAGATTCTTCATATACCAACTGGGTATATGTTTGCATTAGTCCCTGGATAGTCTGAATTCACGGCTGGATAGTGAACGGGCGCGAAGTTAACGGCACAGAAGCAACCCGAAGGGTAAGACATTTATTGGCAATATATGTAGGTTAATTTTTTTTAGTTACTTTATTAGTTAGTTAGGTTATTTAGTTAATTAGTTTACATAATATATGTAGTTAGATTTACGTTAGTTAGTTACGGGTTCTAGGCTTCTATTAAAAGATTCTTCACATACCAACTGGGTTTGCATTAGTCCCTGGATAGTCTGAATTCACGGCTGGAAGCGGAAGATATCGGTGCAGTCGGGTTTTTAGGTTTTTTAAAGAATTTTTCCGTTTAAAAATACAATTGTAACCGCTAATAACCGATTTGGTGCAATCAAAGTTGCACGGATTAGCTAGTAAATAAAATACATTTCAATCATTTTTAGAAATGTCTGTCTGTCTGTATTTTTGCTTGAACAGGCATCACTCCTGAATATAGATAAGTAAATGGACTTAATATATTCCGAAGATGTTATTACTCACTGCTTTCTACATTAGGTTCTAGTTCTAATAGTATATTATTATATTATAATATGTTATTATATAGTAATATAACTGAATATATTTCTAGAACGATTACTAATAATTTTTATAATCTATCAATTTTGGAATAACGTACATACCGGGTAAATCAATTAATTACAATCGTTTGATATTAAATAAAATTTTAATTTCTTGTAATATTTTCATACAATTTTTAAAAACATTATTTTATAAACACCTGGATTTTCATACAGCATTTTAAAAAATCAGTAAGGCCATTATTATATAAATCGACAAATATAAACTTTCTAACATCATATTTTATCAGTAGGACCTTTATATTAGCAATGTCAAAAGTTTTTGAATAAAAAAAATGTACAGACAGAACTACAGATTTATCAACATAGGAATAATATATAAACGACTTTAAACAGACTTATCTGTTTCCCTAATATGTTTTTAAGTGCAGAAACTCCAAGACCGCTTTTGTGACTCTGTTATTTGAAAACTCATTATATACTCAATAAATAAAGATATATTTTTCAACATAAGTCTGTTATATATAAAATATATCTAGTATACGTGGTGAACAAGGTGTAGCTATTTAATCACTTGTTAATCATTTACTATAAATAACACAACCAGAGCTTATACGTTAATTTTTAAACAGTCTGTTGTAATTATATAGTCACAAATGGCTGAAGTATCAAAACTATTATTATACTAGAAAAATCACACCATACCTCGGCTGGTTCCGGGCATCACAGCGAACCCTCTGGCGGTAGTTTCCTTCGACCCCCCGCTTCAACGGGGGTGTCTTTTATTTGGGGTATGCTTTTATGCATCCCGGTTGTATCGTGGCTTGATTTATAGCCGGTCGATCGTGGCTTCTTAGAACGCAGTTAAGCGTTGGTGTGGTTTGGTAACTTTTTTTGATTGGCGTCTATTTTGTTGAGAGCTTGCAAGGCTCTCAGGCACTTCTCGATCACTTCAGGGGTGTCTGCTGATGCCAATGTCTTCAGGAAAGCATTGCGGACGATCTGAGTAGAGGCCTCTGCCGATAGAGGCTGCTGGGAAGCCTCGGCCGCTTCGTGGGTTGTCTTAGGCTGGTTTTTCCTGGTTTTCTTCTTCTTGTTAAGGCTTCTCGGGATGGGATTATTGGCGGGGCCCGTAAGGCTCACGCCCGCCAACGTCGCAACCATTTGTGGTTCTTCTCTTCTGTACTGCGTCTTGCGCCCGGCGTCACCAGTTCGGGCCGCGGTCCCCGCGCGGCGTTTACGCGTTTCTCGGTGGAATACAGGGCAAATACAGATGCTGTTTGTGGGGTGCGGCCCCCCGCAGTTCGCGCAGGTCGCCAGTTCCTCTGTACGTCGATCACATTCTCTCGCGAAGTGCGGTCCGCCGCACCTCACGCAGGCTATCGGTCTGTACCAGTGGAAGGAGGAGTGGCAGGCTTCGATTGAGACCTTCATCAGAAGGAGGGCTCCTATATTGTAGATGGCCGGTCTGAGGCCCGGCGTCCTTCTCAGGGAGGAGTGGAAGATGCACCCTCTTCCCTCTCTTCCTTTTATAATGCAGGAGTATTCAGGATCGAAATCCTTCTCTGGGAAGGCCTCGGTGATCATCTCTGGCTTGGTGTGTGCTGGTAGTCCGCGAATCGCGATCTTTAGTTTTCTTTCTGAAGGAGGTGAGTAGACGAACCAACTCGCGCCCTCTAATTCTTTAAGGTACTTATAAGTGATTCTGTATTCTTCCATATCAACAGGCAGGAAGCGTACTCCTTCGCCGTAAGCGTACGCGTTCGGTCCGCGCCCCAGGTTGTCGGCCAGTCGCCGGAGATGCTCCGACCAGTTGGCCAGGCTCTCCGCTACGATCGGCGGATAGCGTCTCCGAGGCATCTCGGTTAAGACGTCGGTGTTTCCCCCTGGCTGGGCTGTCGAAGTCGACGGAGTCGCCACTGTCGCGACGTAAGATGCCTGCAACTGTGCTGGTGCAATTATGTATTATGTTTTATACTAGCGGGACAGGAAGACGTTGTCCTTTTTTTACGTGGGGAAATCCCTTATGGCTACCCCCCTCCCGGGGGAGACAGTAGGTTATGTCCGATTCGCACTCTGACTACATTTAAATTTTATAACAAAATTGTAATTGTTAGTATATTTATAAATACTCGTATATTGTCATGTCGATGACGCATGATAAATACATACATAAATATAGCGAATTCCTTTTCTAATTAATTCCCTTTTGAATAAAGTTTTGTGCAACTCAGTGCAACTTTTATCAAAGATTTAATAGTAAATGATAAAAAAAAAATTACTTGCTTGTAGCTACCTTTTAATCTACTACTATTATATTCTTAACTGATTCCTTGTATTGTGTAACGAAACAATTTATAGGGTAAATCCTCGAAAGAGAATAAATTAACTTTAGGAAACAAAAGAATGACGTAATTAGTTCTCGAGTTATTAACTCACTGAATTATTGACAAAAAAAGACAGGTGGACTTTTGTATGATAGAAAAAATATATTCGGAACGGGCTATTTACTAGAGAACCTATTATGTACCTAACCTAGACGTGGTATCACAAAATATTTTTGGAATTTTGCCTATATCTATAAATTACGCACATTATATATAAGTAAATAAGAAAGGAGTGTAAATTCCTTTAAGTTATTTATATCAAAATATTAAACATACATCGTATATACCCACGCTAAAAACAATGGGTAATCGTTTTTTAGACCTACACACATATGTAAAAAAAAATGAGCCGCCTAAATTTTCATGTACAATAGAACAGGCTACTATGTAATTGTCGTGAGAGATCATGTATAATAGAATAACATAATATAACTCGTAACTACAGCCAAACAAAAAAAAAAAACTTTGTGTGTATCAATCAATGTGTACACGCGGAGAAACTAAAATGTATTTGACTTTTATCTAAAATTCAGAATTTAATAATTCTATTATTTTCGCTTTGGAGATCAGTATGGGGAAACCGAAGGGTTTATATGTGCAATACAGGATCAGGTTATTCAGACAAATAACCATCGCAAATATATTCCAAAAGGATGGTACCATTGATATTTGCCGCCTGTGCCACCTTGCGGGAGAAACCCTTAGGCATATAACATCAGGCTGTTCTATGCTTGCCAACACTAAGTATCTGCACAGACATAACCAGGCAGCTAAAAGCTAAAATATTGCACCAGGAACTCATAGAACGCAGATTGCCATACTATCAGTATGCTACAGAATCTATGCAGAATGACCGCGCACTGCTTTACTGGGACCGAAACATCATTACTGATAGCACCATTGCAGAAAATAAGCCCGGATATATTATTAACGGATCGCGCGCAATCAAAGGTATTTCTCATGGATGTCGGTATCCCCTTTGATGAAAACCTCGTCAAACCCGAAGCAGATAAGCAAACAAATATCTTGATCTGGCTCACGAGGTTACAGAGATATGGAGAGTGACATCCACGGAAATAGTCCCAATAATAATATCCGTTAATCTTGATAAACATCTGAGAAGACTGGGATTACGAGGAAGACCGACGATGGCAAATCTCCAACGCGTCATCCTGCTCGATAATGCTACGATTGTTTGACGGTTTCTCTCCATGGAGCATTGAACTTCAGTCGATTGACCACTTCTGCTGAAGGTAATTCCTGCTAAAGCCTAAGTAACAGAGATGTTGAAAAACAATAATAAAAAAGGGTTAATACATTGCTTTTAACCAGGGTATGTATAACTGGTAAGATAAATGTATTGAAGGTAAAGGAGAGTGTTTCGGTAGCGCTTGAAGAGGTATATATGGAGGAGTATAGATATATATAGAGATAGTAAAAGAGAGAGGGAGGGGGTGGGGCGTTACAGACTGAGCCGTAACCGCTTCATCGCTTTCCTTTTTTTTGGATTTGTACTTAAATATTATATACTATCTGCTTCCCGTCTCTTGAGCTATTTTGAAAATATATTTTAAGGAAAGAACGAAAAAAATAAATTTTACTTATAAATTGTCTTTATAAACTATGTTATCCGTTTACCTCTCTCCTGCGCATTCGCACCACTCCGCTTACCCACTTCTTCATGGCAAGTACATACAGATTGTTAAACACGTAGTGTTTTTAAAAATCGTAGTTTCTAAACACTTTAATAACTTATATTATATTTACATTTCTTATTTTAGACAATGACCAATTGTCTACGAAATAATAAACCATGAATTTCGTATGTATAATTAATTTGGAACAAATAAAATAATTAAATAATTTTAGAGATTCACAAATATATAATAACTACCGCTAAATGAAATTATTGATATTTGACAATGTATTTAATCTGTCATTATACACACATCAAAAAAGTCTAAGCAACATGCGTGATATTACAAATTTTACCATTTATATTAATTAATTTCTAAGTATTTACTCAAACAAAGTGCGTGGGTAAGTAAACTTTTTTGTTATTGATGACATACTGGCTGGTTGTAAAAAAAAAATTTGATTATGTTTTGTTTTCCATAAAATTCAAATGACTGCGAATTTGTTTGAAAATTTAAGTGCCGTTTAATTGCTACGTTTAGTCTTGATTTTATAATTTTACCAACTATTTAAATAAAGCTAGCGACAAAATTTAAATGTTAGATATTCTTTACGTCATGAAGCGACGTCATTTGATGGCAGATGAAATGCAAAGAGCTGTAGGGATGTTGCAAGCGGGAAGTAATCAATCTCAGGTATCTCGACATTTTGACATTCATAGAAATGTTATTTGTCGTTGATGTAAGTCCTCAAACTGTACGACATCGACTGCATGAGTACGGCCTACGAGCTCGACGTCCAATCAGGTGCCCACCGATACGTCACGGGAATCGCGCTCGTCGATATGAATGGTGTAGATAACGCATAACATGGACCCAGGAACAATGGGATAAAATTATGTTTTCCGATGAGTCGCGATTCGGGTTTAAGCCTGATACAAGAAGGGTGCGAGTGTATCGTCGGCCCGGAAATACTGAAAGGCTCAGGTGCGTTCAGGAAGTTCATCCATACAGCGGCTCAACAGTTATGTTATGGGCGGGTATTATGAAGAACAGGCGAACTGAGCTCGTTTTTGTAAATGGAAACATGAATGCTGAAAATTACATTGAGGATATTCTCAGACCTTATGTCTACCCATTTGCACAAACCTTTGGCTCCGATTTTAGGTTAATGCATGACAATGCGCGTTCACATACAGCTCGGCGAACCAGTGAATACTTTGCAACGGAGAACATCCGGGTATTGCCCTGGCCTGCACAATCGCCAGATCTCAACCCCATCGAGCACGCATGGGACATGCTCCAGAGACGTGTTTTGAAGGACTTGGACGGAGCGACAACAACCCAACAGCTGAAGGATTTGCTACAATTCCATTGGGAGCGAATACCGCAAGATGACATAAACAGTCTCATTAATTCAATGAATAATCGTTGCCGACAAGTTCTGAATAGCAGAGGAGACCATACTTTGTATTAAATTGTTCTATTCTTTCACAATAAATACATTTTCTTTAGAAATTTCATTTTGTAAGAAAAAAGTTTAGTTTCTTATGTATCTTAGTTTCTACAGTATATTCTAATATTGTTCATTTCTGTTATTAAAAGAACTTATAAAGACAACAGCTGTTATTTTTACATCATAGAACCCTAAAGAAATTATTTTAAAAATAAAATACAACGTTATAATGTGAAGAACCATCCTAAAATTTAAATTAGTACATGTTGCTTAGACTTTTTTGATGAGTGTACTATTATTGCACCTTGCGCACTTTACGTAATTCATTACATAATATAAATCAAAGTCCTCTGCCCGGTCTGTCTGTCTGTCTATTCGCGATAAACTCAAAAGATATTGAACGGATCATCACCTTCATACGGTTTTCGCCAGTGGATAAAGTAATTCATAAGGAACGTTTTAGTATATAAATTTGTTAAGGTTTTGTGTAGAAGAAATATAACGATAATTTTTGGACATGTCGGAAAATGTCAAACTGTCTGGGAGTTTTCATCGAAAACGCTGCCTAATCCTTTTGAGATATATCAATGTATGTTGGGTAAATGTAATAAGGTTTACTTTTGTATGTATAGGTTAAAATAAAAGAAAGTGACATCCTTTGCAAAATGTATTGATGACTTAATATAATGACAATGACATGATACATTTTTCTTTTTCTTTTTAGCCAGGTGTAAATAATGAAACAACAGAGACAATATAAATCTACAAAAGTCTGTGAGGGCATATATATATATATTTTAAGGATAGCTCACTATACTCATATGTTCTAAAAAAAGGTGATATATAATTCCAATCAATTTTTATAGACGTATTGGTTTGGGTTTAAATATAACGATAATTGTTGGACATGTCGGAAAAAGTCAAGCCGCCTAGGAGTTTTCATCGAAAACGCTGCCTAATCCTTTTCAAATATAACAAAATAATGTATATTGGGATATTCCCGTTTTATAGATCTACAAACAAGTCTGTGAACGCATTTCTTAAGGGTAGCCCACTATACTCATTATATTTTCTAAAAAAAAAAGGTGAGGTTAAATTTAAAAATTAAGGTAGGTCGTAAAGTATATTTATATCTCTAGGTGATTCGATTTTTTTTGTAATGTAGATGGGTTACATTGAACAAAACTTTTTCACTAAATTACAAGAGGAATAAGTTACGCCTTACAGCTTTATTTTGAATATAATTCAAATGGGTATATTTTGGGTATAAATGTATGTAGTTTGTATGTAAGTAAGTATAATAATACTATTGATCAATTTGGCGGTCATTTTCTAATATATACTCAACTTTTAATGTGTTTAACGAGAAAAACAATTCTAATCTTAATATTGAAAATCTTTATATATATAATAAATCAGTGGCAAGACCAATACAGTACAATAAATATTTTTATGAACTCTAGGTGGGCTGTGTTAGCGATATAGGACCCAAAAATATCTTATTTAGAATTTTTGTCCGTCTTTCTGTCCCTCCCTGTGTCCGCATATCACTCTGAAAGTACTGAACCAATTTTGACGAAACATGACACAGTGATAACTAATATTATAAAGTATCATATAAAGTAATTTTGTCCCATAAAACGCAAGTGGTAATCCAGTGTAAATGACAAAAGTCAAAAATTTGTAATATATGAAATTCTTTATGCATTTTGATGACATTTTTTGTATTATTGCAGACAAATTAGTTCAAAATGCAAACGATATTTCATCTGTATGTGTTTCAAAAGCGAATAAAAATAAAAACCATTGCTAGGTTTTGAACCCATATCTTTGGCCCGTATAATGAACAATGAATGTTATAATTTAGCTACAGCAATTTAACGTTTCTTTGCGAAATTATCAATCAGTTGAATTGGAAGCATAAAATGTAAATGCTAAATCTTATTGATGTATGTGTTTGTCTGTTTGTCATGAAGCATTTTTGTTTTATCGAGTTTCATACCACAGCGATTCCAAAGAAAGTTCACTTCAATAATTCCATGTCGACAAAGTTGAAAATAGGGCTAGAATTATACGAGACTGTCACTAATATGCTGTTACATTAATTGTATAAAAATGTTTTCATATATATTTAATGTACTTAAAATCTATTTATTTATAAAGTTAATACTACTAGTATTAACTTATTATTATATTATATTAGGTTATATTAGTATTCAGTATTAAAATTAATACTATTAGTATTGAAGCTTCGAAATGTACATTTTTTACATACAATTTCTCATATTCATATTTCTGACACATGCCAGGTGACTGTTTAAAGGTTAACACCCTTCAATCGTGGGGTAGTTCATGGTCACATTTAACATATAAAATAATAATATTAAAACAAATACTAATACACAACAAAGAGAACCTTAGATAAAATATGTTTTTAAAAGTATGGGAACAATGTTTTTAAACGTAAAAAAATCACACTCAGGTTCAATGAACAGAAGTAAATGGGATAGTTACAAGGTTAATCATTACATAACTGCTTATCGTCGGCATGCCGCACGGTCGAACAATGGGAAGCGGGGCACGAGTCGAGATGCAGGATGCGGGCCGATGATTCGTCGCACTTTTTGTGTAAATCATCTGATCTTAAGTTAAAATCAATTATGTTTTCTCGAGATAATTAGCTCAAATACTATGCATCTATTTTTTTAATTAATTTAGAACAAAAATGACTAAAGTTTGATGTCAATTTGTGCGCCGCTTAAATAGTTAGAAACAAAGGAATAACATTTGTAGCAAAAATATTCACTACCTTTAGTTTTACAAAAAGTCCACTTATAAAAAAATTGCTAAATCAAAATGGCGATTTCATGGAGATAACGTTTATTTTGTACAGCATGTTAATTGATGAAGTTAGTCAGAAGATAATGCGAAATAAAAACTATAACTTGGTAAAATTATAGCGTTGTCACTGCCGCTGGGCTTATGAGAATAGTAAGTGGGGCGCGGTCGTGAGTGGCACAGATGATATCCTGGGAAGACATTATGTGTTTGAGTGGGTCGCTGAACTGTTTGGTTTCACAATTTAAAACGGTTGGGTCCGCTGCAGACGGGTTCTACGTTTTTAAAATTGTTCGAGTTTAGAAATACAATAGAAACAGGTTGTAACCGATTTTACGAAGAGGAAGTCGCGCGGGTTAGCTAGTTATATATAATAACAATAACAATGAAAAGTTTGCTAAATGATTAAATCACAATCACATTCGTAACAATAACATTTTATAAAAAGAGGAAAAATAACAAATATATTCCAAAATTATGAGGTTGCAAATACAGGTAAGATGAGCAATAATTATTTGGTATTACAAAGCCATTCGAACCGGAGATCTATCCTGGAAACATATAAAAGCCAAGTACGGGATCTTTTCCTTGTTTATCACAATTTTCAATTACAGGTAACATATTTAATTCTTTAGGAAATAGTTGAACAGCTTTGGATATAATAACATGGCCATCGGGATTCGCAAACCCAGATTCTTGATACGTGCAATACACATATTCCTTGAAGGCATCAGTTTCCGAGTAACCACCTTCTCTGACCAGGTCTACGGTATGTAAAGGTACTCCGATTTTCTCAAATGAGGTTGCAAATACAGGTAAGATGAGCAATAATTATTTGGTATTACAAAGCCATTCGAACCGGAGATGTATCCTGGAAACATTTAAAAGCCAAGTAATTCGTTTCGACGGGATCTTTTCCTTGTTTATCACAATTTTCAATTACGGGTAACATATTTAATTCTTTAGGAAATAGTTGAACAGCTTTGGATATAATAACATGGCCATCAGGATTCGCAAGCCCAGATTCTTGATACGTGCAATACACATATTCCTTGAAGGCATCACTTTCCGAGTAACCACCTTCTCTGACCAGGTCTAAGGTATTTAAAGGTACTCCGGAATTCGCAATACATTTTTGTACAGCAGCTATAATAAGTGCGGTCGCTTGTGGTGAAAATTTAACTGCTTTCTAAAATCAAAAAAATCAGAGAGTTAAGAAACCATTTCAAGGAAATCTTACTATAAAATAATATCAGCTTCAATAATTTACATTAATCTACTGGGTGTTAAGTTATTTTTTTTATTTTTTTATTGTAGCACTGTAAAATTACTGCACTATGCCTGATGGTAAACACAGTACAATCCAAAAACAATGGCGACCACCGAGAGAGAAACTACCCATCGCCGGTCACCGCTGTCATGCCGGCCTGCGAAAAACTGGATATGCACAGGCTGATCCCGAAACGCGACCCACAGAAGCGAATCACTATGACGGGCTTTTTCGCCATAAACATGGTGGTTGCGACCCAGTCAGATTGTAAAACCCTACCACCCGCTTTCGCCATTGCCTCGTTCGTTATTCAGCAGGGTGCAGCCACATGCAGGTGAGGTTGGCTTGGATATGAGTCTTATGATGTTATTCGACACCCCTTACACCCCACGTTATTTAGACGCCGGCAACGTTTTTACAGAACACACACTAGTCGTATCTGGTTCTAAATCAATTTAAAAAATAGGTGCTACCTAATTATCTCGAGAAACGCATAACCGATATACACTCAACATCAGGTGATTTACGCAAACCGAATATTTTGTAATAAATCTTGTAATAAATGAATCATCTCTTTATTGTTTATAAATATTTGTTTTGATATTATTGTTTTATATGTTAAATGTGAATATATCCTAGAATGCTTTGAGGGTTTATTTAACTTTTCACATTGTATATATGCAGAATGGCAAAGGTCTGCTATTATGCGCGCAACACGCAAAATCTACAGGCTAGATTACGATTATTTTTTTCATTTTACTTCTTAGGTATGTAAGTCTCAAGAGACATTTTTTTATTTAATATAAAGTTGTTATGATTTTAACAAACTACAATTTTTACAAGCACTACGCTTTCGGCGATAAAATTTTCTTGCCATAGCGAAGAGGTGTGGTGTGTATACGCAGAAGAGAGGTAAACGGGTAACATTGTTTATAAATAAATATTGTACGCAAAATATATTTTTTTAATCTCTATGTATTATCCTCTATACATAAAATATATTATTACGATAATGAACAACCCAGAAGACGTCGCTAGTATCATCTAGTATTATAATAGAATTTATCAAGCTGATTAAATTTCAGATCAGTTCAATGAACAAAATAAATTGTAAAATTAAAATTACTATCGATTCACTGTAACAGATACGGTTAAAATATTACATGATTGCTATAGATCTCAGAAATACAAGAAGTCGATAACCACAGAGTTAAAGTTTTTATTTAGTTAAGATTATTCTTTCTTAAAGGTTTTAAAAACAAATAATAAATGGAATAATGAATGTATTTTTGAATAACAAAAATATACGTATAATTGAGGTAACAATAGATGTTAATCATATTTATTTAATTCAGAAATACACACATAAACATAAATTACTTACTCTTGCCGTATTGAAAGACGTCCCCGTGGACAATAAAGCGTACAAACAAATAACGATCAATATTTTTGTCATGTTGTATGAAATGGATGACAATACGCGTAGAATAGAAACCAGTAAGACGACTTAAATAAATAACATTCACGCACTGCTGTATTTATATACAATTTGTGAATACGATTAAACCAACTACAAAGAAATAATTAATTGTTATATACTAATTAGAGACTGGTTCTTTTGGTTCTCATTAAACGACGTAATTAAAAGCCTTTTAAACGTCGAATTTAAACCTTGAGAGTTGTTCATCATTCTCTAAAATTATAAGTTTGGACTAACTACAGCCCGCAGTTCCGCTCGTGATTTTATGAAGTAATCGTTTTCGACCCCTTATTTTATTTTATTAGATATGAATCAAATTTATGATTTCTATAAATAATTTTCCGTATTGCAATATTAAGGTCGACTCACGGTACAGTAAAAGAGGTTAAAGTAAATTATTGGGAAGTGCTGCCAAAATTGAAAGAAAGGTTGTATAATAATTGGAAAGAATATTTTGATGAGAGAAGTAAGGAAAAAGGTATCTGGTATACAACAATACAGTGTCAGCCTCTTCATATACCGTGGTTTAATGAATGTAACCTAAACCTACAATATGTTAAGGTAGCTTTAAGACTCCGTTCGGGGCACTATCCATCTAGACGTTTTGCATACCTAATGAGGAAAGCAGAATCTCCCAAATGCGATGTATGCAGAAAAATTGAGGATGTGCATCACTTGATGATGAAATGTCAAGAAGAGCATCGAAAGAGAGTCGTTGATGAGTAGTATAAAAAGTAGTTGCCAGAACGTAGGTATTTGTCACAGCATCTTGGCTGCACCCTGATGATGCTGTATGACCTAGTTATGATACCTCATCAGCGACTCTCATGATAGAGCTAGAAAGATTGGGGAACAATAGGGCTGATATGTTCAGTGGAATAAAAGCCCCTATAAACAATGTAAAAAAAAATATAATCGATCAATTTTCGAATATATACTTCCTATATAAATTATCATTAAAATATCACTGACCACGGCGTCTCTGGGCGTTTTAATACAGTAATTATTTTCTACTTGTTATTGTATTAAAATATTACTGCATGTATTTAAGGCATTAAAAATGGCGTAGTGTTATAAAAAAAAGAAAAGTAGCCGGGAACGATTTACAATAAATTCCGTATCGAATGGTTATAATCCTACGCCGATACGTTCAGTAGCTTTAAGGTGATTTAGCCTCTTAGGGCCATTATATATAGTATTGTATTATAACTATCAACATCTTCCTACTCTTACCTCACCTAAGTAGGGTTGGCACAACATGTTTTCCTTTTCTACTCTCCTCTATCAGAACTCATCTCAGTGTTCTCACCTTTTACACAAATATATTTTTTCACACAATCCATCCATACCTTCTTCGGTATTCATCTACTCTTATATCTGTACACAATCATACTCAATACCTTCTTATTTAAATGGTTTTCATCTCTCCTCATGACATGCCCATATCATGCATAGTACTATATTATTATATAGTAATATATGTGAATATATTTTATTATTGCCAGAACGAATACTAATCATCTTTATAATCTATCAGTTTTGAAATACCGTACGAAAAAAAATCTTTACAATCGTTTGTGATTAAATAAAATTTTAATTTCTTGTAATATTTTCATACAATTTTAAAAAGATTTGGTTGCACCGCTTTTATGTAGTTTAAATTTACCGCAATATTGTGAATAGTTCGCGACTCTTTCCATCTCGCTCATTACTCCTTCCATTTGGCACATGCATACACTCATCATTTTTTTTTTATTGTAGCTCGGCAAAATGACTGCACCGTGCCTGATGGTAAGTACAGTACAATCAAAAAACAATGGCGACCACCGAGTGACACACTATCCATCGCTGGTCGCCGCTGTTATGCCGGCCTGCGAAAAGCTGGATATGCACAGGCTGATCCCGAAACGCGACCCGCAAAAGCGAATCACTATGACGGGCTTTTTCGCCATATACATGGTGGTTGCGACCCAGTCAGGCTGTAAAACCCTACCACCCCGCTTTCGCCATTGCCTCGTTCATTATTCAGCAGGGTGCACCACGTGCAGGTGAAGTTGGCTTGGATGTCTCAAGTCTTAGATGTTATTTGACATCCCTCACACCCCACTTACACTGTATCAGGAACTAATGAAAAAATTACTTAAAGATAGATAATAATATAATATGCCCATATTGTCAATCAGTAATACGTTTATGATCTGTCTTATTAGCTTTTTTTTTCTCGAACTACTAGGCTAAAAAATTACGCATATTAGAAAGACCTCTTCTATCTTCAAAATTACTATTAATAATAATTATAATGTTGAATTGTAAACAACGAATTAGTCGACGTCTTGAAATGTTGCATAAATATAAATCAAGATATAAAATTTTATATCTGTCTAAGTAGTTTTTAATATTTGACAATGTAAATAGTGCTCATTGAATTCGATACAATATTCTTATATACTACTATGGTTACTAAGTTATGTAGACGAAAGCGCGGTAAATAAAACCAAATGGCTGCCAAAATGACCAAAATGACAATATATTTCAAATTACATACGTAGATACAAATATATTACTTTCAATTATATTTATTTTTGGAGTCTTGGAGTTTTGGAGTCCAGTACAACGCACGTCTTAACGCATATGTTTACAGTGAACAACATATTTTTGCTAAATTTCATGTGGACGATGTCGCGAGTAACAGCTATTCTAAAATAGAATAACCTAAATTACTTCCTATAAAGTCAGCTATCTGTCAGTGAAATCCAATGAAAATAGGTCCAACCGTTTTGGAGATAGAACTGCGGGTGAAGCTACGGTTAACAGCTAGTCTAAATTAAAATAGACTGAATTACTTTTTATAATTTGTTTTAACTGCTGGTGGAAGTGCCGTAAAAATTTGTAAAACCGTTTTAGAGATAGCATTGCGGTCGAAGCCGCAGTTAACAGCTAGTCTAATTTAGCCTAAGTAACCCGATGTAATTTTAGCTATCTGCCAGTGAAATTCCCGTCAAAATCGGTCCAGCCGTTTCGGAGAATACCCGGAACAAACAGACAGACAGACGAACGGACAGACAGACGAGAATTTTAAAAGTTGCATTTTTGTTATTAGCGCGTATACTTTTATACCCAATCTGTAAAAAAAATATTTTGATATTACATACAGACACTTCATTTTTATTATATGTATAGAAGACAACATAAAATATGTTATAACAACTTAAAATATCATTTCCGCTTATAACTTGGGATAATATTGTAGCCTAAGGTCTCTTACTTAGCTAGTTCGAATATACATTATCATTACATAGTATAAAACAAAGTCCCCTACTGCGTCTGTCTGTCTGTCTGCTCGCGATAAAGTCAAAAACTACTGAACGGATCTTTATGCGGTTTTCACCAGTAGATAAAGTAATTCATGAGCAACATTTTGGTATATAATTTGTCCCGGATATTTTAGTATAGTATATAGTAATCTCGATTAAGTGTTATTCTTTTTACAGGAAGCAATCTTTCGACAGAATTTTAGGCTCATGTAATTAAATCCAGTGACTAGAAGCCTCTTTTAGAAGATGTACCGCGATCGTCGAATTTTTGACACCAGCTATGAGTTCTTTGACCTTTTCAATTTGTAAATATAATGCCCGCAATCAAAGTACCACAATGTCCTTTGTTGAACGTAAAATGATGAACATTTCTGTAATACTGTTCCAATTTCTTGCGTTACTCCTTTGACATACGTAATTATATACATAGTATTAAACATTCACTAACTGTTGGAGCATGACGTCGTTACTTATAAATATGACTACAATTAAGTTTCTTTGAATTTTTTTAATTATTTATATATTGTTAATGACTACGTCCGGTACCGCTACGACACACCCGAGAGGCGACATTACAACGCCACACGGAGGAGCCACTATTGACCTGCCATACCGCGCTATTGACTTTATCGGGGGTGTTACTAATGACCTCAAACGCTATTGGTTCAAGTTATCGACTGTACATTATTCACATTGGTGTCGGAACTTCATTGGTCCCACCAATATTCGGCATATAAAGAGCAAGATGTCGCTGATCTACACGCACTCCTATGTGGAAGTTATTGTAAGGCGAAGCTTTGCCCGGATAAATAGTCACAGTGCCTACAGAGTGTTGTTGGTTTCCATGACCGACCGGCTGACTATACGAATTTTGTAAAAATATTTACAAAGTTATCGTCATGTCGATGATTCATGATAAATAGATAGATAAATATATCGATTTATTTTTGTAATTATTTCTTTTTTGGATAAACTTTTGTGCATTTCATTACGGTTTTCCAATATTTAATGTTATATGATAAAATAACTTGCTTGTAACTAACTATCTTTTAATCTACTACTATTATACTCTTAACTGATTCTTTGTACTGCGTAACGAAACAATTTATATTATACATGTATGTCCTTGACAAAGAATAGATTTAGGAAACAAAAGAATGACGTCAATAATTCTCGAGTTATTAACATACTAAAGGATTGACAAAAAAAGACAAGCGAACTTTTGTATGCTAGGAAAAATATATATGGAATATATATTTACTAGACATTTTTAAGAACCTATTACGTACGTAACCTACAAGCGTAATCACAAAATATATTTTATTTTCCTATACTTGAACATTATAAATAAATATATATCCGATATCATAACCAGAATGACGAAACGAATATTAAAATCTTTTATATTATTTATCCCAAAATAATAAACATTTCGGGGTGTAAGGGGTGTCGAATAACATCATAAGACTTGAGACACCCAAGCCAACCTCACCTGCACGTGGTGCACCCTGCTGAATAACGAAGGAGGCAATGGCGAAAGCGAAGTAGTATGGTTTTACAGCCTGACTGGGTCGCTACCACCATGTATATGGCGAAAAAGCCGGTCATAGTGATTCGCTTCTGTGCATATCCTGCTTTTCGCAAGCCGGCACGATAGCGGCGACCGACGATGGATAGTGTGTCACTCGGTGGTCGCCATTGTTTTTGGATTGTACTGTGTTGACCGAAATCGTTAACCTATACGACAAATGCAGTTAATGTTTTACTTGCAGTTCTTGGTAATTATAATAAAATCATCAAGTATCAACCCGACCCTCCCAATGAAATAACGGCAGTGAACGATCAGTACCAGCCTGTCTCTCCAAACAGAGCGTGCTCACGCCCACGCCCGCGTAACCACTGATCACGCCGCCGTGGTCTGTGGGTAAATTTCGCTCCCGCACACCATACTAGGCCCCCCTCGGCAGCGCCTCAAGCGCTTTTCGCAAGCCGGCACGATAGCGGCGACCGGCGATGGATAGTGTGTCACTCGGTGGTCGCCATTGTTTTTGGATTGTACTGTGCTTACCATCAGACATAGTGCAGTCATTTTGCCGTGCTACAATAAAAAAAAACATACATCGTACATACCCATGATAGAAACAATGAGTAATATTTTTTTAGAACTACAAAAAAAATGTAAATGTATAAAAAATTATGAACTGACAAATTGACACTTACAATAGAACAGGCTACCACTGTGTAATTGCCGTGAGAGATCATATAAAACGTAATAACATAATATAACTCATAGTGACAACTAAACGTTAAAAAAAATATAATCCGCGTCAAACTTTTTAACCGCTCTGAAGTATACGCGCAGAACACAAGTTTAGGTACAGAGGGACGCACAAGTCGCAAAAAGGGGGAGTAGGCTCACCGCGCACGTACCTCGCCCCCTATTGCACCCACATTGACATCTGCGTCAACCTTTTTAACCGCTCTGAAGTATACGCGCATAACACAAGTTTAGGTATCAGAGGGACGCAGAAGTCGCAAAAAGGGGGAGCAGGCTCACCCGCGCACGTACCTCGCCCCCTATTGCACCCACGTTGACACATATCTCCTGTCATTACTAGTTGCAGTACAGTCGCAATCAGAATAGTTTTGTTGTTGTTAATTTATTGTTATTTTCATTCTTTACTTTTTCTAGTTTATATTTGCTATTATTAGAAGACCCATCCAGTGTATGTGCACTTCAAAAAATGATGTTTCTATGAAGGCCGTTGTTTATTACAAATGATTTATTTATTATGAATGTATTTTATTTACAATAACACATATATACATATATGTTACAAAATATATGCCACAGATAGGAACAAATACTGCATAAGGAGATCATTCAATTAAAGTACGCGTCCGCTAAACTCACCAATAAATGTTATTTGGATTTAATTATAACTGACAAATACATGATGCGGAACTGTTGATATTTTAGCTTGTATATTATCCTATTGTTCGGTTACTATGGTCCATTTCTAGTTTTTGCTGTTGTTTTGTTGCCTCAGTAATGATTCAATTTTTATTATCTATTAATTTTTATATCTAATCTTTTCTACATTTATAATATCGAAAAAAAAATTAATAAATGTCAATGTTAAATTCCTATATAAATATTTTGAATTTGTTTTGTATTCACTTCTTGACTGTACTATGCGCAAAACTGAATTCTAAGCTATATTCAGAGCGGCCATAACATTTGACTCTGAGTATACTTAACGTAAATCAGTGTGTAAACGCGGAGGACCTTACATATTTCCGGCTTGTATGTAAAATGTAGAGTCAAACAATGTAATTATTCAATTCTGATTTAATACTTTTAATTATTTTTTTTGCAATAATATGTATATATATACAAGAGGGCCCGGCGGATGTTGTGTCGCCTTGATAATATAAAAAAATATAGAATGAAACCGCAGCGCCACCTACTGGATCCAATTGTGAAACTAAGCCATTCTCGAATCTACTGGAATACGCACACAAAGTTTCACCGAAATAAGTCCAACTTTTTAGGATTAATAAATGTCAATGTTAAATTCCTATATAAATATTTTGAATTTGTTTTGTATTCACTTCTTGACTCTACTATGCGCAAAACTGAATTCTAAGCTATATTCAGAGCGGCCATAACATTTGACTCGGACTATACTTTACGTATATCAGTGTGTACACGCGGAGGACCATACATTTCTCCGGCTTGTATGTAAAATGTAGAGTCTAACAATGTAATTATTCAATTCTAATTTAATACTTTTAATTAATTTTTTTGCAATAATATGTATATGTATACAAGAGGGCCCGGCGGATGTTGTGTCGCCTTGATAATATAAAAAAATATAGAATGAAACCGCAGCGCCACCTACTGGATCCAATTGTGAAACTAAGCCATTCTCGAATCTACTGGAATACGCACACAAAGTTTCACCGAAATAAGTCCAACTTTTTAGGATGATTTCAGTCACATACTTACGGACAGACAATCATACCAGGTATAATACTCGCAGTATTCTAGGATATGACACTTCATGTTACATTTAACACATAAAATAATAATCAAAACAAATACCAATAGACAATAAAGAGAACCTTAAGTAAAGTTTGTTTTTAGAATTTCAAAAGTATATATAATAGCTTATATAAATGTAGGTTGAATGACCAGTGACAAAACCTACGAGCAGCGACCCGGAGTTAATAGCTTTCGATTATAAAACAGACAATAAGGCCTTTTGTTTGTTCAAGCTTCGAAAAATTATCCTTTGTTAGTTGGTTGGCAGTCGCGTTGGCCGAACATTAATAAAATTATTTCGCGTATTTGATATTTTAAATTATCTCTTAAACTATACAAATAGAAAAAACATTTACTGTAAAAAACTAATTTGATCTAAATAAAATGTCGTATATGAAAAATCTGTCTAATTGAAATACTCGTATCACTCAATAGATTACGACACGGACACGGGTAACCATTCGTCCAAATGGTATACATTAAATTGTAAAAGTCTTTTGTTTTAAACACATGAGACGATAAATTTACTTATTTTGATAACAACTCATAATTGTTGTTGATAATATGACCAATAAACATCACTTAACGATTTCAATTATTTTTTAATATAAAAAGTTACTTTTTTTAACTTTAATATAAAAGTTAGATATACGCTGTCGCTGACTTTTTTGTAGGCATTATCAAGTTCTTCAATATTTCTTTAGAACTCAATCATATATCTCTAATCGTTAAGGCAGCGTAAGAAACGTTTTCGTTTGACCTTTTTTTCTCCGACTTACTTTGCTAATCCGACTACCACGAAAAAGTTTTTTCATTTTTCAGGTTAATAATGTGTATGCGTATGACACAAATAATGTGGCTTTCTACTGATAAAAAATTTTTCAAAATTGGTGAAGTAGATCCAGATAAGGGGGTATTATCTGGATCAGCTTCACTAACTTACAAACTTTACCTCTTTATAATATTAGTATAAATAACAAATATATACAAATATGCGTAACGCGCATAAAACCTGCACAAGATGATACAAGATATATCCCACAGATAGAAATAAATACTGAATAAGGGGGATAATCAATTCAATTAAAGTACGCGATCACCCAAAATTCACCAACCAGGTGATTAAATGTTATTTGGATTTAATCATTACTGATCAATACATGATGTGGTCAACTGTTAATATTCTAGATTTTTTTTATGTCATAGTCGGCAAACGGACAGGTGTGTCACTTGACGTTAAGTGATTGCCACCGTCCATAGACACACTTGACGTTAAGTGATTGCCACCGTCCATAGACACTTGCAACACCAGGGGAGTCGCAAGTGCGTTGCCATCCTGTTTTTTTTGTTTTATAGTTGCACGGCAAAATTACTGCACCATGCCTGATGGTAAGCACAGTACAGTCCAAAAACAAGGGCGATCACCGAGTGATGCACTATCCATCGCTGGTCGCCGCTCTCATGCCGGCCTGCAAAAAGCTGGATATGCACAGGCTGATCCCAAAATGCGGCCTGCAGAAGTGAATCACTATGACGGGCTTTTTCACATAACTTTCACTGGCAGATAGCTGACCTTATAAAAAGTAATTCGAGCAATTTTAGTTTATACTAGCTACTAACTGTGGTTTCGCCCACAATGCTGTCTTCATAACAGTTAGACCAGTTTTCACGAGACTTTCACCGGCAGATAGCTGACTTTACTAAAAGTAATTTAGGCAATTTTAGTTTATACTAGCTGTTAACCGTGGTTTCGCCCACTGTGCTATGACCAAAACGGTTACATCGATTTTTGCGGGACTTTCACTGGTAGATAGCGAACCTAATAAAAAGTAATTGTGGTTATTCTATTTTAGACTAGCTGTTACCCGCGACTTTGTCTGCATGAAATTTAGCAAGATTTCAACTCATTCTTTATTTTTAATAAGAGAAATAATTATCGAATTCTACATATAATTTAATTTCAAGACGGCATCGAAAAGTTTGTGTATGGATCTAATAGACATTTGTTGTTTGTAATAGTATTTTATCTGATAGCTACGCGAATTCTGCGACTTTGTATGTCATTTACAACTCGTGTATCAGTGTGTACACGCGAACAAGTGAAAGTTCTTTGGCTTATATGTATTAAATTATAAACACACTAGCGGGCTACGTGGACGTTATCTTGCCCTAATAATAAAAAATAACCCTGAAAAATTATATACCTGAACCTTCCCCGTGAATCACTTTATCTAATGATAAAAAACCGCATGAAAATCCGTTTAGTAGTTTGTGTTTTTATCACGAACGGACAGACAAACAGACGTGGCACAGGACTTTGTTTTATAATAAGAAGTGATGAAGCTCCGTAGTATAAATACTAAACTATATATTTACTAATTTTAGTATACTATTAGATCCAGACAGACACTTATAACACATATACTTCTACATACATACAAAATACATACCTGTCTTAGCTTAACGCATATCACTAAATTTTTTAACTGTCGTGATAAAGAAGTTTCACTTTAAAAAAAAACCTGACACTTCTAAACATTGCAGCTCAGACGAACAATCACTTGTAGACATAAAATTTCCTATCCAGTAAAAGCTTAATCCTTGAGAATTATATAGGTAGGTCGAACCAAGCGCCGCGTAACGAGTGGGCGGTACCTTCTAGCAAACAACATGAATAAACACCGTGTGAAACTAACAAGGCGGACGGCGACCGAGCTTAATTCTACTTACTTTAACTTGCGCTTCAATAGTCCCGGATTCGGTGACAAAAATTTTAAAACTTAATTAACTGTGAATTATTAAAAGCTTAAGGTTATAGTTATTTTTATTAAACTGACACTTTATTATGAGGGGCGTGTCAGCGAGATGAAATGAATGCATTTTTAATATAAAACATTAGCTGTGCCCGCAACTTCCTCCGTGTGAAACCTAATGTAAAAAAACAGTGACGAATAAAATCATCGGAATGTATTGTAATGTATTGTCATATTCTACTTATGTAATTATTTTTAATGATTTAATATTATACATTTATAATATTTAATATGGCAGCACTGAGGTAGTTATAGGGTTGGTTATGGTTTCAAATGTGTTGCTGATGACAAACCTCATTTAGCACGTTATTTATATATCTACTGTACATTAACGTGTTACCATGTTACTTTTAGTGGCGTGCGCCTCGTACTTACAATTGTCTTTACAGAGCGTTTCTGTAATTGTACATAGTCTCACAATTCTATAATTCTTTAATACGATTTAAAAAAACGCGTGCGGAACTGCGGGTACATCTAGTCATAAATATCTTAGTAACCATGACTTTCCGCGGGGAAGAGAATTCACCCCTTTCCCCCGCTGCTCTCATGTCCTTGAATCTTTATCTTAAAACACTTTTAGATTTCAAAAGACTTTATTTAAAACAAAGTATTCAATAAGATTTAGGTGGAAAATGGGTTGATATAATCTGACATTGCCTCACTGAGCATGTTCTACCGTCTGTATCATAGCGAGTGTTCTGAAGAGCTATTTAATTTAATCCCTTCCTCTCCTGAAGTAGATCCAGATAAGGGGGTATTATCTGGATCAGCTTCACTAACTTACAAACTTTACCTCTTTATAATATTAGTATAAATAACAAATATATACAAATATGCGTAACGCGCATAAAACCTGCACAAGATGATACAAGATATATCCCACAGATAGAAATAAATACTGAATAAGGGGGATAATCAATTCAATTAAAGTACGCGATCACCCAAAATTCACCAACCAGGTGATTAAATGTGTCGCCATTGTTTTTAGATTATACTGTGCTCACCATCAGGCACAGTAAAGTCACTTTGTCGTGCTTCGATAAAAAAAAAATAGAGTTTAAGATAGAACTTCCTTTTTTTTTCGACCGCTTGCCTTTTTTGGGTTTGATTAGGTTAGGTTAGACTTGCGAAAAAAATAACGCGAGCCGACCGCAGTAGCGATCAGCGCGGTTCATTTAATACACAAGTACATTTATTTTTATTTGGTTTTATTTTATCTTTAATTCTAATATTAGGAACGTAATATTACAAACATAATAACAGCACGTGCAATTATTATCATGATCATAGCAGACGTTTGAATGATTTATTAAAATTAATTCATGTGGGCAGTAAGAAGTAATTACAATTAATTACTGCGATAAACACATCTTTACCTTTTATAAAGAAAACTATGTGGCTATTGTAATTTTTTATGATTCCGACTTTTAATATAAAATGGGTTGTCCCCCAAATGTATGTACATTCTTGATTAACTCGTTGGACACTTCTTTATCGTAAGCAGCATTCGAAATACTAAAAAGATGTTATTCATTATTTGTTTATGCGCTTTATTGTCGACCGGAACATCTATCAATATGGAAAGGGTATGTTAAGATATAAATAATATATATTGACAAGTAATTCTATAAATTAAATGAGTATTAATATAAATTTATTGAAGTTATACTTCTTTTGGCGCGTTAGGGAAAAATGATGAGAGTAAATTTTTACTAGCGCGCACACCGTTACGAAAAACCGACACCCTGAAGTTAGCTATAGTCAACTTTTTCTATTGTTAGTGTCGTTTTTTCTATAAACGTAGAATAAGGCGAAAGATAAAATTTTTGAAAAGGTTTTTATCTTGTTACGCCAAATAAGTATAACTACTAACGCGTGTACATAAGTACACACACACTTTTTCATATGTATATTAAAGTTATTGAAAATAAGAGCCATAAGTGCACAAATAAATTGTCAATTTAAAATAATCAAAAAAATGTAGAGGCAGTCATAACAGAAGAGACCAGAAGAGAAAACTCAAAATAATGGTATTTAAAGTGTGTTTGTTCGCTTTTGAATTTCTAAATTAATTATGGTGTTAATTATTTAAAAATAATAATTTGTAAATTGCAATTATTATCGTCAATCTCTCTATCACATTAAAAATCATAATTTGTAAATTGCAATTATTATCGTCAATCTCTCTATCACATCTATTGGCATTCGGTATAATAATTATGTACTTTATTATATCGTTTTTAGTTTTTATTAATCCATCGAATATATGATGGGCTGCTCAATTCCGATGCAAAATATCTATATTAGATGTATACAGGCCGCTACACGTCGCTAGTATGAAGCAAGCCGTGCAAGCGCTATAGAGTCAGTCACGGTTACTAGGATGTCATGACGCGAAACTATAAATTTATCTCCTGGCAAAAAAATACCCCTCAACGTGCCGAAAGAAGTGTTCACTTCAAAACACAAATAAAATATTTTGTTTTATTTAGGCTTTTCAGATTTCTTGCAGTGTGCAATATGTTAACGCTGTACGCTGTACTACTATTCCCTTTACGTTTCATTCAACAAAATGAAGTAAAATTCAATAATTAGTCGAAACTAATAATAATAAACTAATAATAACATGGGGTCCTTCAAGCGCAACGTGAAGACACATTTACGCAGACCGGCATGACAACGACGACCGCCGGAGGAGGGAGTATCTCTCGGTGGTCGCCGTTGTTTTTGGATTGTATTGTGCTTACCATCAGGCACAGTGCAGTCACTTTGCCGTGCTACAATAAAAAAAAACTTTTATTGTGCAATTTATTAATAATTATTGTAGATGATCATATTTAATTGAAAGCAATGAATTTATTCCTAACTCTTGCTTCTTTTTCATTTTTAGAAAGCAGTAAGTTTTTCACCAGAAGCAACTGCTGCTATTAGAGCTGCAATTCAAAAATGCATTGAGAAAACCGAAGTTCCTGCAAATACTCTAGACTTGGTCAGAGGAGGTAGTTACATCGAAAACGATGCATTCAAGAAATATACGCACTGCGTCTTTCAAGAGACTGGGTTCGCGAATACTGATGGACACATTAAAGTATCCAAAATCGCTGAACTATTTCCGAAGGATATAAATATCTTACCAGTACTAGAAAACTGTGATAAGCAAGGAAAAGATCCCGCGGAAACAATCTACTTATCTTTTAAATGTTTTCAAGATACATCTCCGGTTCGATTGGTTTTATAGAGCTAAAATTTATATGTCAATAAACTCGTTTATTTCTTTATAATCTCTTGGAACTGGTGTGGGTTATAATGAAACATGTTGAAAAAAGCAATGACAGTAACAATCTATTAGAAGAATGGTTGTCAAAAAATATATATATATTCGTATTCTCATTATTGTGTGTGTGTGTGTGTTCCGACCGGTTTCGGCCATAGCGACCACTTTGACCGCTAAACTTAGATTAGATTCTCATTATTATTATTTTATTGTTTAATTCTATTACTATTTATAACACCGTTATTTATATTATATAATTATTAGTACACAAACTACTTTATAAGTTTGAATAGAATCTATTTGAAGAACAATTGTTGTTGGAAATAAACTTTGACTCCACTGTTGTATTTTATTATTAATCATACGGCTAAATAGAGTATTTCATGCTTTATTATCGTCGATTGATTGATTACCTTATATATCGCTACGATGTTCAAATTACATGCAAAGGCAACGGTAAAAAATGTGTTATTCTTTAGCACCACCCGGGGAACCCGTACAGCGAAATGAGAGCTACACTTCCAGCGAACGCGAGTAACAACTACCCCCTTTCAAATGTGGTATATAAATGCGCATTATTATTGAAATTCCTATAATTATTTTTCATACTTCTTAGGTAAAGTAGCTATGTTACACCAGTGTCCGCTTGCGACGTAATGATTATCTTCGTGTAAATGTAACGACGAGACAGCTCAATGATGGTAGAATTTTCAAAGTTACTTGACTCTTATCGTTATGTATTGGTCAATTTAATCAATATCTTAACAAATCGTCAAATCGCCCAGGGTAGTACCACCCTCTCATAGAAAACCGACGTGAAGTAACAGTGCTTGCATTTTTGCGTTTCGTTCGGTCAGTGTGAGTGCCGGAGGCCCGCCTTCCCCCCACCTCTCTCCTATCCCCCTCCCCACCTTTCCCCCAAACACAAGCTGGCATTGCACTTTCGACCCTCCTGGTGTTGTTAGCGTCTATGGACGGTGGTGATAACTTAACATCACGTGACCACCAGTTCGTTTGCCTGCTATGACATAAAAAAAATCGTGGCCTATGGATTATTCTGATTTCATACAAGCTATATTACTGTAAAGTTTCATCGAAATTAGTTCTGTACTTTTGCGCACAAATATAACGAGCATACATGTATCTACGAAAACTTTCTCGTTTATATTTAATTTATATTAGTTGCTACGTGTAAAATTACACATTAAGAAGAACTTCGTGATAATATTTACAATACGTAATGATTAAAAAATATTAAATACACTTTGGAAATCTCTCATATACCTCCAAAGAGTTCAGACAGTTCGTAAAACATTCCAGTGAAGAGGCGACAAGAAACCCGGCGAGGTTATTATTCTTTGAATATGTTTCTTTAAAAACACAATAATTTTTTGTAAATAACTTAATACTAAAAAAAAATGCCATTACATGTTTTAGACCAAATCTTATTTAACACACACAACAAATATAACACATTTTTGAAGGTAAATAAATATGTTAATTTCTACGGAAAGGTCTGAAAAGGCATTGCCGATGAAGACTCAGAAAATAATACATATAATTGCTATTATATCGGTATCTTATTAATGTAAAAAAAAAAACGCAAAATATATTTGGCTCGAAAAATGGCTTCTAAATGAATTTAAAGGCAACATAATTCACGACAATCCTAAGGACTGTCAGCAGAAGTCCAAACATAAATGAATGAAATAACTGTGTTCTCTTTTGAATGTTTAAATCAATTATAGTCTGAATGATTTCAATTCATAATTTGTAAATTAAAATTATTAACATTAGTCAGGTTTTCGCATATATTGACACTCCGAACAATAATTATATACAGTTTATCAATTAACATTAGTGAGGTTTTCGCATATATTGACAATCCGAACAATAATTATATACAGTTTATTAATTAATCACACATATGACGGGCTGCACAAGCTCTAAACGAAATATTACATGTAAACCGGCCGCTATACTACGTGTCGCTAGTCTGGCGCCAGCGCAACACGTCAGGAGCATGTTGGGTTCATCGGTGACAGGAACACAAACAATTTTCTTCTATCATAAATCGCTGACCGCGCCTAAAGACCTTTTCACTTTAAAAAATAGGCACAGATATTCACCTCACACGCGACATCTGAGTACCTGATGCGTTCCTTTTTTTTATTAACGTGGGGAAATCCATTATGGATACGCCACCCAACCGGCGAAGAGAGTGGGTTATGTCCGACTCCCAGGGACTATAACCCCACGGTGTACCGACAGACCGTATTGTTGAGGCGGCAAGGGATCGTTAGGACGCTACGCTACGCTAATCACCTTGGATAGCCGCCCCAACGGTACGCCCGTCGAAAGACAGACTAGGTACATTCCAGCTGTCTCCCCTCGTCAGCTAGACCTATGCAATGAGCAGATGGGTTCCCCGGCCCATCCCCTCTGATCCGGCTACGGTGGCGGGAGGAGTTGAGCAAATCGCCGCCTCCTCCCACCGGTCCTCCTTTAGCGGAGATGGCCACTTAGAAGATCCACCTCGCGGGCCCTCACCACCGCTTTCTTCTCCGAAATTACCTCCTCGCATAGCGCACCATACCTGTTCGCTACCGAGCATGGCCGAAACCACACTCAGACAGAGTATGCTGCGCGGTACCTGATACGTACCTACTAAAACACATATTGGTCGCTACCGAACATACATTAAATACTTTGTGGTAGTATTGAAATCAAATTGTCATAAGCTGTATTATAATACCTGTATTATAATAATAATATTTTATGCCCAGTGGAGTGAAAGCAATATAAAAGATTTTATTAACACAATATTTGGTATTAAATTATGTCAGGCGTTAATTGATGTGAGACATATTACCGATTTGTCGTTCAAGTGTTATGTCAAGCGCTTCGATCAACAATAACTGATCGATGGTCAAGCGGGTCTTAATACATAAGGGTGATCAATATATGAACGGTGGTGACGTCTGGAATTGACGCCGCTCCCTGTGCATTCACTAAAAACGAATGTAACT
>MU159759.1:124057-135767 GCA_015888305.1 Antheraea pernyi
GTAATAGGTCTGCCTCTGTAACGTTTACCCATAGGGCCAGTCCACAGTGTCACCTTCTTCGTCCATCGCCCGTCTTGCAGACGTGCCACATGTCCGGCCCACTTCCATTTGAGTCTTAAAGAATGTTTTAAGATGTCAGTCGCTTTGGTTATGTTTCTGATTTTCGTGTGTCGTATTTTTTGTACTTTTCTAATGTTGAGCATACTTCGTTCCATACTACGTTGACATGAAGATATCTTGCTCCTTATCTTTGAACTGAATTTCCATGTTTGACAGGCGTAAGATAAGCATGGTAAGAGGCATGTGGTCATGACTTTTGTTTTCAATTGTACTGCCATACTGCTTTTGCCCTCATTATTATATATTAAAAAAAAAACGAATATTGAACTTAAACAAAATGTATACTTCGATAATTAATCTGAAACTATCTAGCGAACAGCTATTTTATTACAAGCGGCTATTTTTATAATATCGTATGACGAAATGTACTTTGAACGCTACATGAAATGTTCCATTACATAGTTGATATACAGAGAAAAAATAGTATAATCAAGAAAATGCATAGCGTTGAACGAGTAGTGTTTTAAAAAATCGTAGTTTCTGAAAACTTTAGTTACTTTATATTATATTTTAGACAATGACCAAATTTGCATATGAAGTAAAGCTAAAAACATATGATCATAATCTATCCATTAGTTTTTGCATGATGCACGTACAGGAACAAACCATTGTTCTTTTTTGTATAGACTTTTGCCTCCGACTTAACTCGCTTTAACGTAGATTTGACCTATCCTTCGGGATCAATAATATTTTCTGGAAGGGTATCTAATGACCTTTCCTCTAATGTTGATCGGTTGAGTATTTCAGGCGGTAAAATGTAACAATTAAACTCATTTTCGCACAAATAATATTAGATTAATCTCTATGATATTAGTATAGATAATATAATTAGTTAATAACTTCTGCCCGTGACTTCGTACGCGTGGAATGGTTATTTTGCGCTAAAACACAGTGGAAGCTCTGAAAAGGAAAAAATACCCCGATTTTGTAACATTCTTCATTGCTGTGTTCACTTATCAGTATCGCTCCCATACTTTTAAAACTTTTACAACAAACTTTAACTAAGGTCTCTTTGTTTTTTATTAGTATTTGTTTTGATATTATTATTTTATATATTAAATGTGACTATAAACTATCACGCGATTGAACGGTATTACTCTATAAATAGTCACCTGTTATAAGAAAGCAAATCCTATATCACTCCCAGAGTTAAAAGACGAATGTTAAAATTCATCAATATATTTATGTGTGCATACACACAAATGGAAATATTACCCTCCCTCTGGTCTTTCGAGTATGTAAAACAAATGAAGGAGCCGAATAAATTTTCAGTTACAATAGACCAAGTTACTATGTAATCGTCGTGAGAGATCAAATAACATATTAATAGTTAATGACTCATCGTTACAATCAAACATAATACATTTTCTGTTTAATTTATTATTTCCCTCATATATATTAAGCACTAGCGGCCCGTCCCGGCTTCGCGCGGGAGAACAATTGTTTTAAACATTTGGGTTAAACATATGTGGATTGGCTAAAACTGATCCATAGTCTTGAAAATCTTGTACCCACGATCCAACCCAGAATCGAAAATCTTACAGAAAGAAATGTCTTCTGTTCGAGGGTAGATGATTGTGCTAACCTAACAAAATGATAAGATAAAAAAACTACCCGATGAATTCATCCGTTTTGGTGCATGATAGCTTAGCGGGAACTACTCTTTACTGTATCTGCCAAATTAAGTCACAGTTAAGCTAAACACTGGTGAAACACGTCATAATAATGACGCCATTTTAAAAAAAATGAGCGGATTATCTTTGTTTTTTTTTGCCAAAAAGGCTTTTTATTGCTTCTGGTGGTTATCCAATATCAGGAAGAAGTACTTGTCCAGATGGGGCAGCACATACCATTTGCTTCATCACTCCATTTTTTAGCATAACATTTAGTACAAATCTTATTGATTGCCCCAATTTGGATATTGTTCTGATGAACATAATCAATTTGTGGATTGTAACTGAATGCCGACCTCTTGTTGAGTTGAAAATCGTAGATCGCATTAATAAATCTTCATTTTTAAAAATAGATAGAAATCGCATGCTACCTAGTCGGGACTGTATGCAGAATGACCGATAACATATGCGCTTTTCCTTTACAAAAATTCGCTTTTCTGTCTGGCTGCGTGAGAGCTAGCATTATAATAGTACAATTTGGTAGGGAGTTTTAAATTATTGTTACTGATTTCTTCAATAACTTCCAGCAAACAAATGGTCGTGTACAAATCGGTATTCGCTATACGATGATCCTCCAAAGCGATGGTAGCCAAGTAGTAGTAGTAGAAACCAGTTTAAAAAAATTTTTGCAATCATAGTAGTAGTAAAAAAATAGCAATCATCCTCTTAGCGGTAGACCACACAATCGCCACATTGTCCTTAAAATCGTCATTAGCAGTTACGGGTCTCTCTCTCTTTCTCGACAACGCTAGAATTTGGAATCTTCTGCTCTGATTGAATGTTAGAAGTTACACGTGATAAAACATAATATTTTAAATAATTAGATAACATATAACAGAGTATACAGATATATGAAATCATGAACAATTAAATTAAGGTATAACAAATTAGATTTATTGCAAATAGATCGTAACTTGAGTTATGTAACCAATATTCAATATGATTTTACCTACTTTCTCGAACAAAGATTAACACTTCCGACAATAATTATATCAAGATGACACATTTTCTGATTAGACAGATATGTGTTAAAACTAAACATTCGGAATAGGGGGCAGAACGTATCCTAAATGGGAACGAAATAAAAGTGGTAACCTACAATGTATCGTACAATGGTGTAAAAGAGCCCGACGGCCTAGTGTAGTAGTAGTAGAAACCAGTTTAAAAAAATTTTTGCAATCATCCTCTCAGCGGTAGACCACACAATCGCCACATTGTCCTTAAAATCGTCATTAGCAGTTACGGGTCTCTCTCTCTTTCTCGACAACGCTGGAATTTGGAATCTTCTGCTCTGATTGAATGTTAGAAGTTACACGTGATAAAACATAATATTTTAAATAATTAGATAACATATAACAGAGTATACAGATATATGAAATCATGAACAATTAAATTAAGGTATAACAAATTAGATTTATTGCAAATAGATCGTAACTTGAGTTAGGTAACCAATATTCAATATGATTTTACCTACTTTCTCGAACAAAGATTAACACTTCCGACAATAATTATATCAAGATGACACATTTTCTGATTAGACAGATATGTGTTAAAACTAAACATTCGGAATAGGGGGCAGAACGTATCCTAAATGGGAACGAAATAAAAGTGGTAACCTACAATGTATCGTACAATGGTGTAAAAGAGCCCGACGGCCTAGTTCCTTTTTTTATATGACTGACTACGCTGTTGACCTCGTAAAGTCTAAACAGCTTTTTTTTATGTCATAGGTGGCAAACGAACAGGTGGGTCACCTGATGTTAAGTGATCACCACCGTCTATGGACAACAACAACACCAGAGGAGTCGCAGGTGCGTTGCTATCCTTTGGGGGGAAGGGTTAGGGGAGGGAGTGGGAGAGGATAGAGAAGAGGGGAGGGGAGGTGGGCCTCCGGCGCTCTCACTGACCGAACGAAACGCAACAATGCAAGCACTATTACTTCACGTTACTTCACGTCGGTTTTCTATGAGAGGGTGGTACTACCCCGGCCGAGCCGACCCATTCATACTGAAACCAGTAATAGTTTCAGTGTGGCTCTACCGGACCGGTTCACCGGACTACTTACACACTATACCGGCCTAGTTCCAAAAGGAGTCGAACTATGAATATCTATGTCAGTGAGATAGCATGCGGCAAAGTTAAATTATTTAGTCGGTTCCCTATGCAACAGGCACATGTTGGTCCGGTGGTCACATCTAGTATAATATTAGAAACATAGTAAGTCACGAGGAAAGAGACGGATTAGAGATAACTACATGTGGCAGAGATGCGAATGGTAAGGTGGATGTGTGGTGTGACTAGAATGGATAATATTAAGAATGAATATATCAGAGGAAGTTTGAAAATACACCAGTGACAGAGAAGTTGAGGAGTAAAAGGTTAGCATGGTATGGGCATGTCATGAGAAGATATAAAGACCATGTAACTAGAAAAGTTTTGAGTACGATGGTGGTTGCATAAGAGTAGAGGAAGACCTAAAAAGGTATGGATAGATTGTGTGAAAAATTATACGTGTATAAAAGGTGTGAATACTGATATGACATCTCATAGGCATGGCTAGGTGGTTAGAGCCACGCTGAAGCTATTACTGGTTTCATCATGAATGGGTCGGCTCGCCCGGGGTAGTACCACCAGACCCACTGAAACCCGACGTGAAATAACAGTGCATATATATAATAGGTGGGATAAGGGTAAGAAGATGATGAATTAGTTACAATAGATAATAACAGTGTGTGCCAATTTTTATGTAGATTTCAAAGCAGACGTTTGAAGGATACTTAATGACGTCAATTTATGTGAACAACAAGAAGCAATTATATTAATTATTGTGATAAATCTTTGCTTTTTATAATAAAAGTATGAAAACTTTAACCGTTTTTCATACGGACTTATGATATAAAAATGCTTGTGTCCGAAATGCATGTATATTCTTCATCAACTCGTTGAACACTTCACTATTATAGCCGTATTATTAATTCGAAATACTAGCAAGATGTTATTTATTATTTGTTTATGCGCTTTATTGTCAATCGGAACATCTATCAATATGGCAAGGGTAAGTCAAGTTAAAAATAGTTTATGTTCTCAAGTAATTCCATATATTCCAAGTCCACCTTTATTATATGCATTTGGAGAGAGCATTGCAGACGAAGTCTTGGCTAACAATATAAAATAATCTAAGTTGCTTCTTATATTGTGAGGTATCTGTCAGTGACAGTCCCACGAAAATCAGTTCAAGCATTTCGGATATTCCATTGCGGCCGAAGGCGAATAAAAAACCTACATTGCTTTTTATGAGGTCTGCTATTTATTAGTGAACACCCCGTGAAAATCGGTCTAACCATTTTGGAAATAGCAATGTGGACGAAGTCGCGAACAAATATAAGAGAATGTGTCAACCGCTATAATTATAATATAATATAGAATAAAAAACAAACGCATTTAAAAAGAAAAAGCAGCCACATTTTAAAACATTCTTCATTGGCGCTCCGCTCCTATTGGCTTTAGCGTGAGCCTACCTCGATAAATGAGCTATCTAAAACCGAAACATTTTTTTAAATCGGACTTGTAGTTCCTAAGATTTGCGCGTTCAACCAAACAAACAAAGTCTTCAGCTTTATATATTAGTATAGATTAACGTTACTGAAAATAAGAGTCATAAATACACAAAGAAACCTCGAATTTAAATTAACCCAAATCACAAAATTAAATACATTATTTATATTTGTCCTTATCCGATTCTTAGGTTTTTCGTTCTTGCAAGAGTGTAATATTTGAAACCTGTATCTTATATTATAACCATTAATCATTACCATTAATCCTTCCCGTTTTATTCTCGAAACTAAAATCAAATTCAATAATTAATCGAAACTTCTATTATGCAATTTATTATCAATTATTGTAGATGATCATATTTCATTGAAACTAATTAATTTACTCCTAACTCTTGTTTTTTTTTTCATTTTTAGGAAGCAGTAAGTTTTTCACCAGAAGCGACTGCTGTTATTAGAGCTGTAATTCAAAAATGCATTGAGGAGACCAAAGTTCCTGCAAATACTCTGGACTTGGTCAGAGAAGGTAGCTACATCGAAAGTGATGCATTCAAGGAATATACGCACTGCGTCTTTCAAAAGACTGGGTACGCGAATCCTGATGGTCATATTATAAGATCCAAAGTCGCTAAACTATTTCCGAAAGAAATAAATATCTTACCTGTATTGGAAATTTGTGATAAACAAGGTAAAGATCCCGCCGAAACAATTTACATGTCTTTTATATGTTTCCAAGATAAATCTCCGGTTCGGATGTCATTGTAGCGCTAAAATTTATATGTCAATAAATTTGTTTATTTATTTACAATCTTGTGGAACTGTTCCGGGTTATATTGTGTTGGAAGCAATCTGATTGATATTTGCAAATATATCAATAATCACTAATAATCATAAATCAATAATAATTAAATCAATAAATAAGTTTATTTATATTCATACTTTAATGTTTTATTTTATTGCTATTTATAATACATTACATAATTATTATTGTGCACTACTTATTACGTTAAATAAAATCTATTTGGATAATATAAAATGTTGTATTCTTTTAAATAAACTTGAATTCAACTGGTGTATGCGGTTGTGGTGTAATGTTTATTTTGCTATCGTTATTTTAATTTTTCACAATATCTTGGTAAAATATATTATACTGGCGGCCGTCCACAACTTCTGTATTATCTTTGCCTATTTCTAACGATTTATGCAGCATAAAAAGAGTTAAAAATCTGTTAAAAAATTGTGTTATTGTTATATTATTTTTATAGACACCTTTCTACTGGCATGTCACACCATGAACCACTTATAAACTGAAAAATGTGTGTTCGAAGAAAGTTAATCTCTTAAAACACCCAACAATAATAAAACTTTATCATTTTAGGAGTCTTGATCTGATTTCTAAATATGAAATACTAGCCACTTGCAGTATTAATTATAATATATTTGCTCTATCATAGATTACCGTAAGTAAAAACCAATGATTTCTAAAGATCAAGAAAATATCTAACATTGTAGTAATAGGCACATAAAAGTTATACTCGGATATCTAGTGCTGTTGGGGCCGTCGCCTGTCAATATGGTTTTTTTTTGTGTATTGTAGCACGGCAAAATGACCGCACCATACCTGATGGTAAGCACAGTACAGTCCAATAACAATGGTGACCACCGAGTGACACACTATTCATCGCCGGTCGCCCCTGTCATGCTGGCCTGCGAAATGCTAGATATGCACAGGCTGATCCCGAAACTCGACCCGCAGAAGCGAATCACTATGACGGGCTTTTTCGCCATATACATGGTGGTTGCGACTCAGTCAGGCTGTAAAACCCTACCACCCCGCTTTCGCCATTGCCTCGTTCGTTATTTAGCATCGTGCACCACGTGCAGGTGAGGTTGGCTTGAGTTTCTCAAGTCTTATGATGTTATTCGACACCCCTTATACAAAGGTAACAAGAAAAGTGGTGACACTTCTCGTTCTCGTACATCACCGGCCCGCGGTTAGGTGAGGTGAGGTGGAAATAAGATGAGGTGAGGCGACGTTCCCCGGCGGTGGGTGGGCTGCGTAGAACTCTCGAAAATGGGAGCGAGAGCGCCGTTAGCCCGCCTTGGTGACGACAGTCGGATGCCGTTGGTGTCGTGAAGGGGCCTCGTTAATGTGCAATAATGCACGAGCCAGCAGATGAAAGTTATGGATTTTGAAGCGGAGGGCGGGGTGGTCGCGAGAAAACACCGTGGTTCTCATATAATGATCGCGTCCCTGAGCCAACAAAGCACTACTATTGTTGATCGATGAAGACTACTAGATTAACTATTCAATGTTATCGCAATGAACTGTGCGATCAAATTACGACGTTATTCTGATGACTTGTGCAATCGTATTACGATGTGTTCTCAATAAGATGTGCAAGCCGACTACGATGTTACTGCGATGACTTGTGCAGTCGAACTACGATGTTACTCTGATGACTTGTGCAATCAAACTACGATGTGTTCTCAATAAGATGTGCAAGCAGACTACGATAGAGTATCGCGCCGACCATGATTATAAGCATAACCGGGCCGGAGATGAAACCGTGTAGGCGGCGCGGCTGGATTTCATTTCTGTTGGCTCGGTTTTCGCGTTTCTATTTATTTATCTATATTTCTAGACATACATTTTAAGTGGTCTTATATATAATTATATACTATAGTATATAATATACTAAATATACATTTCTTAACATCTATCTGCATGCAATCTATACGCTAAAATGTACATTTTATATCTATCTTACATATGAACAAAGTTATCTCTATACTAAGTGCCGTTTTGCATTAAACTCTATAATTCTATAGTATAATATAACTCTATAATAATCTTATTATATAAACCTTAAGTAATATTCATATGTAAATCTATTTCCAGTGTGTTATTTACATGTATAGGGTGACATAATTAATCTCTATATGTATAACATTTACTCGATATTCAATATTAAATATTTAGTAAATATTACGTTCGTGATTAGGAATTCATCCCAGCACATATCACTGTTTCACCAGTGATATGTTATTCCCTGTTAAACTGTAATTTCCATTCATATCTTATTTAATATTGATAAATAATAAAATTACAAATTTATGTTTACAACGTCGACTCGTGAAAATTACTGTGGAACCGTCATAAAGTACCGGTCAGCGGGCAACTGTCAAGTATTGTTTGTACAATTGCTTGTGTAATTACCATTTAAGAGATAGCCGGATTATTCAAAGGCAAAATCCACCGCCTTGTCTGTAGAAATTTGTATTTTTAACATTACAGAGGAGAGCCGGTATATAACTTGTCCATATATTTATTAAATCGTCAAAAACCTTGATTCCCAAGAGCCGGCCATAGTAGGCACCGTTATAAAATTTTATGTACCTCAAAAACCATTACGTTTGTAACGTTTGTCTATATTAAATTATACGATCTTCCATATTTACTGTTCTGTACGATCGTATAATTCTTGCCACGTAATCTATAATTCAATAGTATATAACGTGTGTAATTCTATCACATTCTCTCTACGAATGTTTCCATGCACACACGCTATATATTCCACACAATATAATTTTACACAAATCTATTATATAATTCCATACTTAACGCGAATGTAATCTATAAGTCACCCTATACAAACACACAAAATTCTATATAATCTATAAATTAATAATTCTATACATGCATAAGTCACTATTTCTCTATTAATATACATGATTCTATTTATAATTCGCATATTCTATAAATCCATAATAACTCAATACGCACAAGATTCTTTCTATATATCTGTAATACAATCCCTATAACAGTGAATAGCAAATTTGTAATTCCATCCTAACATATCTTCAATTAATACATCTATAATTCCATATTTTGTAATATACGTAGTTTTATGCGGTTATTTGTATCATTATTCTATTCATGTACTACATACATCTTGTAACTCATGCTATGAAGTATCGTAGTCCGGTGAAGCTGTTAAGACCTTCCATGGTCAATAGCGTAGTCAGTTCGAAAAAAAAAAGAAAAAAAAAAAAAAAAGCTATGAAGTATCGCGAATTATGTTGTGACATGTATCTATATCGGATATAACATACCTACTGTTCTATATTCAATTTATATCTTTATTCTATTATACTCGCATGAATTATCAAAAAAAATCTATATTAAATGTCAATAATAAATCTATATATATGTTCTCTATAAAATATCACTAGATCTACGTATAAAACTATGTGTAAGCTACTCATCGTGTGCGTCGCCAACAAGTGCATAACAATTTACTAAAAGGTAATAATCTAATAGGTTATTGATCTGAAATATGGTTTAGTATGTACGTACTATGCAGTATCTATTATATATGTTAGTATATTGTGATTTCCTTATGGTGTTTTCTTTCATCTTTAAATCAAGTTTCTGTACTCGAGTGTACATGTAATTAACAATAATATTTATTTTTGTTTTTATTCCTCCGTGCAATTAAGACAAATTCATCGAAACTCATAAAGTCATGAACGTGATTCAAATGCTTCCATTAAAGTGTTTGAACTATTATATACGTGGAATTAATGTATACTCACTTAAAAGGCGGTAACATGATTTCAGTTATCTACACATATAAAGTACCGATAAAAAATACAAATATCATTGGTCTAGTTTTACTGTAAACTTCGAAAAATACATCACTACAGAGTATAAAACGAAGTCCTCTGCCACGTCTGCCTGTCTGTCCGTTCGCGATAAACTCAAAAACTACTGAACAGAATTTTATGCGTCTTTCACCAGTATTATCCGATACGAAATATATATAAGAGTTGCTGAGGTATGTATAGGTAATAGGCATTATCAAGCTACAACTTTTCTCTAGAACTCAATCATATATAACTCATAATTAAGGCAGCGTTCGTAAGAAACGTTTTCGAACGACCATTTATGAGTGTCATAGGCTACATATCATCACGCTAAGACTAATAGGAGAGGAGCAACAATGAAAAATGTTTTAAAATCGGGGTATTTTTTCCTTTTGAGAGCTCCCGCTGCGTCTTAGCCCAAAATAAGAATTCCACGCGAGCGAAGTCGCGGGCAGAAGCTATTAACTAATTATATTATCTATAATCTATACTAATATTATCAAGAAATAAAGTTTGTGAGGTTGTAGGGGGTAATATCTGGGGAGTCGGAGAAAAATGGTCGTTCGAAAACGTTTCTTACGAACGCTGCCTTAATTATGAGTTATATATGATTGAGTTCTTCATTTTAAAATCGGTCCACTCTATCAAAAGTTATTGTAATTTTAATGACAGCTCGAGGTAAGTAGTAATCAACAAGTATACTAATATTATAAGGCTTATTTGTTTATTTTTTTGGTTCAACACGCTAATCTCAGGAACTACTGGTCCAATTTGAAAAATTTAGTATTAGATAGCTTATTTATCGAGAAAGGCTATATAGGCTACACATCATCACGCTAAGACCAATACGAGCGGAGCACCAAAGAAGAATGTTTCAAAATCGGGATTTTTGAGAGCTTCCGCTGCGTGTTAGTTAGCCCAAATTAACTATTACACGTGGACGAAGTCACGGGGCAGAAGCTACTATATGATATAATACTTATAACTAGTATTGTTTTAACATATATACCTATATTACACAGGTTTGGTTAACTTACCACGGCCACGGAGGGATCCATCGAAAGAATTGGTATGTGAGAAGCATATTTACAGTGATATGTACAATCCATTTCTTTTTGTTCATCCGTCAATTTACTCTGTAAATGTACAAACAAACATCATCTATTGTTAAAGTATTTAAAAAAAAAATTAAGGCCTTTCTATAATAATTGCGGACTATAAAGAGAAAAAAAAAATAAAGTGTTGAAAACTTCAATGATAAAGGACAATGTATAAATTTTTCACCGATTTTATGAAAAAAAAACTAGCTGATATCCGTGACTTCGACCCGTTGTTTATTATTTTAACAATATAATGTACGTATAGAAAAAGAAACAAAAAAAAAATTTTTTGCTTATAATTTTTTTTAACATATTTTTCCTTTAAGTTTGCATCTCCTAGGCATGCACCCCACACCGTTTACTTACGAAACTGTTTAATAACCTTATATAAAAAGAAGATATCGTTATAAATATTTTTAGATAAGGACTATGTCCTGCAGAAGTAAAATAAATACAAAAAAAATCTATCAATGTCTTCTTCTTCTTCTTACCCTTATCCCACGTAAGTAGGGTCGGTACAACATGTTTGTCATGTTGTGGTATATGATTTGGCTTAATTTTTATGATCGGCCGCCTGCCTGACATCAACCCTCCTTGGGATTCTTTCGTTGTACCA
>MU159760.1:0-17581 GCA_015888305.1 Antheraea pernyi
ACAGCATTTTATTAATAACGATGCTGACAACCCTAGAGGGGGTTAGGAGCTCAAGTGCAACTGTCAAAAAACCCCTATAGTTGCTTGCCCATAAATTTTTAACCTGAAAGCGGTAAGTTACCATAGGTATACATTAGAAAGAACCTTGCTTTCGTGTCATGGTCTTATTAGGTCTTTCTTATTTTAACTTAGATGCAATATGAGAGCTTACGCGCTATCAAAATCAGTATCCAAGACACTTTATTCAATTTAGGCCCTGAAAAGATGCTTATGAACTACAAAACTACCATCCATTCGGAAAACAACCCAGTCATCGAGAAGAACTGCCAACAAACTCGATCTGGTTTACCTTTTTAACGTACATATCTTTATGAAAGACACTATAGATGCAATTATTTTTAGCGGATGCAGAGAGAAGGATGGTATATCCAGACACCACTATCGTTCATATATTGATCCACCCAAAAATAGCCTTTTGACATCAAAACCGGCTTGACATAGTTAGCGCTTGAACCTTCTGTCCGGCAAATCGGTAATATACTTTGGGAATTTGTTGTAAAATCTAGTACTATTAAAATACTGTTACTCGTCTTACTGAGCCTGAAATATGAGATGACAAATATGTTACTGTTTTCGAGGGAAAGGTGTATAAACTATTACAAAACCTGCGATGCTGTATGGATTTAAATCCTGGGCTATGAAACGGATGAGAGAAAGTTACATGTGGCAGAGATGCAAATGTTAAGATGGATGTGCGAAGTAACTAGAATAGATAAGATTAAGAATGAGTATATCAAAGGAAGTTTGAAGATAGCATTAGTGACAGAAAAGTTTAGAAGTAATAGGTTAGCATGATATGGGGATATCATGAGAAGAGATGATAGTTATGTAACCAGTAATGCTTTAAATATGAGCTTGAATGAATATAGGAACGCCAAAAAATAATGGATAGATTGTATAAAAAAATATATGTGTATAAAAGATGTGAATATTGAGACAGCATCTGATAAGGGAGAGTAGAAGAGGAAAACATATTGTGCCGACACTGCTTAGGTGAGGAAAGGGTAAGAAGATGATGATGATCAAATACATTTAGAAGTAAATAGAATGGTTATTTAAAGGATTTCGTTCGAATTCTTTTCAGTTTAAGGTAGTCACAAGTGTTAAAAAATATTTAAATACGGATTGCGTTGAACGAGCCAGTGACGTGGTAAATTCGCCTGCTACCAGTTACTCGTCAATTCACGCGGCGCTAATACTTATAATTTATGTTCCTGATCTTCTGTGTTTACTTTCAATTATGAACATGAGTTATGTGACTGGGTTATGTTAAACTGTATATAAGCGCTGATTCTAAATATTATAAGAGTAATATAAGCATGTAGGATTTCATAACTGGGTAAAGGCTTCCTCCCGATGAAAGGTTCGTAGTGAATCATTATGCCTAAGACTTTGAGGCGATTACTGAACTTTGAAACTGGAAGGATAGTTCTCCAGTGTTCTGGCTTCACAGTGTATTCGATCGCTCTCTGTCGACGATATTTCTTTTCAAAATTAGTAAGCTGTATCTGTCCCCGCGGGTATCTCCAATTATTTCAGTTTTTATATACATATTTATATATACGAGTGCTCATCCAGTGGTCGAACTTCGATCATAGAGGAAAAATCCTTTCCATTTCTTTTATTGATAACACTAAAGCACGTCAATAGCTACAAAACAAAAAGAAATAAAGATATTCGATTCTGCTTAATTATATATAGCTATTAGTATTCATGCAATAGTCAAATTTGACCATAACTTGTAATTTTTAATAGTTTAACGTTATTAAGTTTCATTTGTTGAAGAGTGCATGCCTTTATAATTATTATTGCATTTTATTTTTAGCAATTTGTTTTAGCTTTGGGCGTGCACAAATACATCATTAAGCATTCGGTTTCAGTCTATTGAGACAAAGTCTCAAAGTACGTTACCAAATTGGCAGATAGTGAGATCAAGCACCATATCAAGCTAGTTTTATTGTCTAAAGGCTGTTATACGCTGCATCAATATGTGAACGATGGTGACTTCAGGAAACGATACTCCTCTCTGTGCATCTGCTAAAAACAAATGTAACTATTTATATTGTAAAAATATGTATAATGAAAAGATAAACCCGATCGATTGTCTGATTTTTCTCGATGTCTGGGTTGTTTTCCGAACCAAACCGGTGATTTTAATATTCATAAGCGCTTCCCAGGGCCTAAATTGAGCAAAGTAGTTGATTTAAATTTGTATACTTAAAACATAAAACAACTTAAAACAAGGTTGTCAATAGTTACTAAACAAAAAAAATAAATAAACAAAATCCGTTTACACACAGGGAAGAGTAAGGCAATGATTTGTTTTATCTTCACCTATTAATGTAGAGTAGTCGATCTCGAGTGGTCAAAATTTGACTGCAATTTATAATTGAAATGAAAACTTCAAGGCGCGTTGAGTGGTATTTTTGGCAGGAGATAAATTTATAATTTCGTGTGATGATATGCTAGAAAGTGTTTTTTTTTTAATATCAAAAGCGGGCAAATGAACAAGTGGGTCACCTGATGTTAAGTGATCATCACTGTCCATAGAGACTTGCAACACCAGGGGAGTCGCAAGGGGGAAGGGAAGGGGAGGTGGGCCTCCGGCGCTCTCACTGACCAAACGAAACGCAACAATGCAAGCACTGTTACTTCACGTCGGTTTTCTATGAGAGGGTGGTACTACCCCGGTTGAGCCAACACATTCATGCTGAAACCAGTAAGAGCTCCAGCGTGGCTCTACCACCTACAAAACTACCACCTTCGTATAACTTTAAAGCTTTACACAGCGCACACTGAGACAGCTCTGATATGGTAGAATTTTTAAGTCAACTACTTCATAATTATCGTTATGTTTTGACCAATTTCAATAATCTTTTTATCGACACTAATAAATAAAAATTACTGAATCGATTTCAAAAATTCTTTCACCATTAAAATGCTAAATTATCTCTGAATAACATGGACTATATTTATTATTAGAAAAAGAAAGTATCTTTACTAAAACTTAAATAATGTATCCCAAGGTGTAAAAAAATTGGCATAAAATGTTTATCATCGCATACACTGCGGAAACTATTGATGATAGAACAAAAAATATTCTACAAAATTAAGGAACTTACAACATACGATATGTCCAACTATTGTAGTTATTGCACTGTTACTACTTGTACAACCAACTACCTGTAACAACCAAAAGTTGATAGAAATGCCGACTAAACTCAAACTATGTTATTCATACCTTTGTGTTAATCCTTATCCAAATAAATTATTTCGTATTCAAGAATGTTTCAATACAACTTTTTTGATTACTTTTTGTATTATTCAAATTGGAGATTCCAATCAAAAGATATTACGAATTTCAAAATGACAATCTGAACAAAATACTAATAGAAAAATGTACGCCGTCGCGCGTAGCGAAGAACGCGCAGAGAGAGGGGCTAACGTGTTTAAAAAATGAAGAATTACACCCACGTGAAGCCAGGCGGACCACTGGCAAGTTATAATTTATGTGTTATATTGATGCATAAGCTTTATTACTGTGAAAATGTATCCATCAAAAATCGGTCAGTAATTTTTCCATTAAAGAATAACAGACATCTACCCAACCCCACAAACTTTCTCGTTCATAATTTTAGTACAATTTAAATTGTTACGGATTTAATATCTGCTGTTAATTACTGAATTCACGTTGGAAATTACTCTTGTGTGTGAATTCACGTCTATTTGTTAACAAATTCAAACTTTTCAAAGGGATACGAATCGTTGTTAAACTTTGCCTTTAAGTAACTGACGTTGAGCGCGTATACCTCTCGGTTATTTAATGTGACCTCAAAGGCTGTACTTCTGTCCGATGTGTAATAATATAGTGCACTTTCTAACTAAGCTCGAACAGTTCAGTTGCCAGGTAGGTATCTCTATAAAATCGCGAGAATGCTACGCTATTAAACCGATCAGTTGATTGGATATTGATAAATGTCGAACGTTGAAAACTGAAGCGAATTAATTCAATATTTCACGAATATCGTCATACCGCTCTGAAACAGTCACCATTTCATTGTAGATAATTGCTGTCGCTCCAAATAATAAAAGAGAAAAGATGAGAGAGAGATATATTTTGGTATACATATATAAAAAATGCTGTTGGAACAAATTTACGTGTAAAAAAGGAAACCTTGCATGAACTTGGACGCTTTTATTAAGCATTGTTAGAATAATTTGATTTAGGTCAAATATGCGATGTTTTCTTCGATAGCTATTCGTTTCATAATGCCTCTCTCATAGTAACCCTGGTACCCGTCCACAAATAACTTGGATAAAATAAAATAAAGATGAAAATAATGTAGTAATCAAAGTTATGTAACAACAAAGTCTGTATACTTTGAATAGTGTGCAGCAATTATTTGTTATTGGATAACATGTTCATATTTATTACTAGCTATGCCCGCGGCTCCGTTCGCGTGGAACCTATCGTAAAAAAACAGTGACTAATAAAATCATTTGAATTTATTAAGTCCATTTACTTATCTACTTTTCTCTCGCACTTAAGTCATGTAGTCATTAATATTAACATAACTTTTGAGAGAGTGAACCGATTATAATGACACCAAGATTAAATATTACTCGAAGTATGCTTTATGATTTTCTTGGTGAGGTTATATCGTGAACGCAGTACTATAGCAGTGATGCGTGTTCATACAGACATACATTTTTATATCAAGACACCTGCAACAATTTTTTTCATAAATACTAAAAAGGGCAGACTCATTAGATTCACAGTCTTGTTATATATATAGATTATTACGCAACTTACGGGCTTCAAAGGTTTCAAACATGTTAAATTTGGTAAAATATATGATCAAACGTGTGCCGCGAATATAAAATAGTAAGTAAAAAAATGTACAAGAGTCGTGGTAAATTGTATGAAGGCCCGGCTCGTAAAAACAATTTGTAAGACGTCACACTACAGTAATAGTCCTGTAGTGAGAAAATGCTCTTTCATTTCTTCACGTCACCTCCAAATTCTTGAAAGCACATTAATAAATATAATGTTTACATAATTATTAATTTAATTTATACAATCAACTAATACATTTCATAACTGACTGGGGATATATTGTGTTGCCTTTTCTTATACTTAATAGATCAACTACAGCGTCAGCTGTTGCGACTAAATTTTTTACTTTCTTCTTTGATACTAAATTGATGATGAAATAAATTGAAACGATGATGGCTTAGTAGCCAGTTTGCTCGGACATAGCATCGGTCGATATAAGTTGGAGCCTTTGCAAATAAGCTGGAGTTTTCCATGGAGGAAAACATTATCTATACTAATATTATAAAGAGGTAAAGTTTGTGAGTTCGTGATGTTGTAAGGGGTAATCTCAGGAACTACTGGTCCGATTCGGAAAATTCTTTCAGTATTATATAGCTTATTTATCAGGGAAGGTAATAGGCTATATATTATCACGCTAATACCCATAGGAGCTGAGCAGCAATGAAGAATGTTGCAAAATCGGGGTATTTTTTCCTTTTCAGAGCTTCCGCTGCGTCTTAGCGCAAAATAACCATTCCATGCGAACGAAGTCACGGGCAGAAGCTATTAACTAATTATATTATCTATAATCATATCATAAAGAGATAAAGTTTGTGAGGTTGTAGGGGGTAATATGTGGGGAGTCGGAGAAAAAATGGTCGAACGAAAACGTTTCTTACGAACGCTGCCTTAACGATGAAGGATATATGATTGAGTTCTAGAAAAAAGTTGTAGCTTGATAATGCCTATTACTACCCAATGATGTGGGCACGGGTCAGCTAGTAATAAATAAAATAATAGACAAAGCATTTTCTACGTTTGAAAGCTGCAACGTTTAAATTGAAAATCTGTTGACAAGCACTTTTCGGTATTTTCCGGCAGCAGCAAACTGTCCCCTCTCTAGAGACGCTAAACCTAGGTGTACGTGCTTACCATTTTAGGCTACATTGTTGTTTAGCGTCAGGTAAGATTGTGGTCAACTGTGAAACCTATAATTTATTTTTAAAAATAAAAGAGATTTTCATCCAGGTAGTAATTCGGTGTACATTTTCTTAATAACGAATGCAGATCCATGTATCGGTTATTTGTATAGCTATAAAATATTGTGTCGAGATAACAAATAGAACATTAAATATAACGGTGTAGTCGTTCAGTAGTTATACGATCACTAACAGGCATAATAACGATTTACATATACAGAATGTAGACTTAATGAAGGCTGTTATATTATACAATCGATATATGAACGTGATACATATGTATTCCAATTTTAATAACTTGTATGGGAATCTTCAGAATAATTACGTTTTTGAATAAAGTCAACATGCTGTATAACGTAATATACGTAGGAAATTAATTTGATAACTATTAGATTTATTACATTGAAACTGTGACAAATTGGTCGTTCCATATTTCAGACTCAGAACAACCAGTAACAGTTTTTTTAGGTAATTATTGTAGGTTTTACATAATAGTTCTTAAGCATATTACCTATTTGCCAAACTGGAAGCTTGAGCGTCATGTCAAGCGGGTTTAAAAGTATATTTGTTTTAAACTTATATAAAACCTGGTTAATATGATAAATTATTACATAAACTATACATAATATCTGACAGTATAAGTAATATTTTATGTGAATATAAGAGTGGGTATATTTATCTCCCTTCGTTTTTAAATGGAATGTGGAAATACGAGCAGTGCCAGTAATTTATGTACGTTAGGATTTTCCAATACGTCCAATACGAACTGCAACCAAACAATTTGAATATGTGACATACATTTTGTCCCTAATCTGTGAAGCACTATCAAAATATGAATGTCATTACCCAATTCGCAAGCTGGGTACAACATATTAAACGTGAAAAAAAAACCTGTGTAGTAGTGGAAGCCCCTTCATGGACAAAATTCTTAAAACTTATTCTTCAAACCTAATTCTATATAGAGATTTAAATTATTTATATATTTTTGTGGCATAAGGGAAAAACGTTATGCCCCCTTTTTTATGTCAAAGGAGGCAAACGAAAAGGCTGGTCACCTGATGTTAAGTGACCACCGCCGTCCATAGACACTAGCAACACCAGAGGAGTCGCAAGTGCGTTGCCAGCCTGTGTTTTTGGGTAAAAGGGGGGAGGGGGAGGAGGAGAGGGGGAAGGCAACGGGAGGGGTACCTCTGGCGCTCTCACTGACAAAACGAAACGCAACAATGGAAGCACTATTACTTCACGTCGGGTTTCTAGGAGAGGGTGATACTACCCCGGGCGAGCCGACCCATTCATACTGAAACCAGTAATAGCTTCGGCGTGGTGCTACCACATGACGAATGTGAGTCATTTTTTTCTGTGTAATTTGTATATATTTATTTTCTATATTTATTTCAAAGCAAATAAAGTAAAGAACCGGCAGCGCGTGACAATCGTCTGCTCGAATTACGAGTGCGAGCACGCACACACTCATATGTAATGAAAAATGACAACAGACAGAAACTCACGTGGAAGAGGCATAAAGCTTCTTACGTGATAATTTCTACCAGTCTACTCCTGCCACAAGCCACATTAAAGAATTTGGTATGTAAGGGGTGTCGAATAACATCTAAGACTTAAGACTCTCAAGCCAACCTCACCTGCATGTGGTGCACCCTGCTGAATAACGAACGAGGCAATGGCTATAGCGGGGTGGTAGGGTTTTACAGCCTGATTGGGTCGCAACCACCATGTGTATGGCTAAAAAGTCCGCCATAGTGATTCGCTGCTGTGGGTCTCGTTTCGGGATCAGCTTGTGCGTATCCAGCTATTGGCAGGCCGACATGACATCGGCGACCGGCGATGGATAGTGTGTCATTCGGGGGTCGCCATTATTTTTGGATTGTACTGTGCTTACCATCAGGCACTGTGCAGTCATTTTGCCGTGATACAATAAAAAAAATTAAAAAAAATGTAGTTCTAATTAAAAGGAAGGATAAGAAGTTGCTTTACTTATGTTTGCTATGACGTGTTAGAAACTTTTTCTTTTTTTTGACCTTAATACCCTATGTAGAAAAGAATAGTAAGGCTACTTTAAATAAAATTCGATACCCATTTATTTTTATAGGCAGTATACTATACGTATTAAATAAATTTGATTCATAGATATTTGTTAATGTCTACTTACTATATTTCTTCTCGTAGTGTTATGATGCCTTAATATAATAAATTGGCTATTTATTATGCTATCAGTGTAGGTAAAATATTATTAAACATCACTCAACTCAAGAATTTGCTATGTTGGAGTTATGTATGTTTGCGCTGAAATTCACTAATAATCCTAAGTGCCTATACCTTTGCCTATTCATCATAAGCGTTATAACAAGTCATAGTGATTGCGCGGTTAGCATAGTTGTTTAAGTGACCGCCTTGATGCTGCTGCCTCATTGGGTTTGAATTCCACACGAAACAAATATATTTGTCAATCAATAATTATTATTTTGAGTCTGATATTCGGATACCACGACATAGGAATTGGTCCTTAGTTTGGGAGTTGACCTTCATAAGAAATATGCTATATCTTTTTATACGCACATTAATTACTCTTCTTCAATTTTTTTTTGTTTTTTTTTCTCGAACTGAGTACGCTATTGGCCTTTTTGGAGGCCTCTACAGCTTCACCGGACTACTAAGGTGAGCGCTTAAGGCACTCAGCTGATTTTATTTGGGCAACTAGCTCAAGGGTACACGGCACACCTCGGCTTGGCTGTTGCCTGTTACATGCAATTCGTGATCTATCTTTTTTTTTTTTATCGTGGGGAACTCCCTTATGGATACACCACCCTCTCGGGGGAGAGAGTGGGTTACGTCCGACTCGCACGGACTAAAACCCCACGGTGTACGTCTTCCGCTATAGTTGGGATGGCACGAGATCTCTATAGACTTCATTTTGCCGCCCCAGCGGTTGGCCCAGCAGTAAAATCGCCGCAGCCAGGCCCCGTCTTGTTGGGAGACCGTTTCCTCCGTCCTCTGGACCAGTGCAATGGGAAGATGAGCCCCCCGACCTATCTTTCCTGGTCCGGTTACCGAGGGAGGAGGCGGTCAAACTGACGCCTCCTCCTGCCCGTCCTCCGTTGGCGGAGACGGCCACTTTGAGGGTCCTGCTCACGGACCTTCTCCGCCGCCTCCTTCTGCGAGACGACCTCCTCGCAGAAGGAGGCCACAACCTCACTCAGATAGAGTGTGCTGCGCGGTGTCCGGGTCAACGCCGCACTGATGGCATACGCCCGTCGGCTCCCTGCGTGCTATCCGGTACAGGTACCGACCGAAACAACAGTGCCCGGTCAGCACCTGCACCAGACGGAACGTCAGGGAGCCCCATCGTCTATTACACCAATCCGGCAGGACCAGGCGGACGGCGTCGATCGTGTATCGACCGTACCGCGCGTCCACCAGGTCCCACCTCCACCTTTCTTCAACTTCCTCCCTCATCGCTCTTCTTATTTCCTCTATTTCTCTGGGAGCTGGAGGCTCCCCCGACCGTTTCTTAACCGCCGTATATTGATATACGGCGGCAAGCACCTCCGCCTCCTGCTCCCAGGGAAGGGAGCTGGCCAGCACCATGGCCGCCACTGAGGACACCGTGCGGTATCCTCATATCGCCCTCAACGCTACGGTATGCTGCGTGGCTCGCAGCGCGCGGATGTTGGTGGCGCTGAGGGCGTCGACCCACAACGGTGCCCCCTAGGTGGCCATGGACCTGATGACCCCCATATAGACGCGGCGGCAGGCGGCACTCGCCTTCAAGTGGGGCTCGAACCGCCAGTGTCCGTCCAGGATGAAGCCCAGATACTTCAGATACTTCATCTGGGCCCCTACTCTGACACGTACGCCCTCTACATAGATGTGGCCCCTGGAGGCAGCTCTCGCCGAGGCCCATGGAACATTAGGGCCTCGGTCTTATCGAGGGCCACCTCGAGGCCCAATTCTAGCTAACCTAAACTATTCATACAGATATGAGTTATTGAAACATACATATGTATCAGGCATGCGTGTCTCAAAATTTCTGAACTATTTCAGTTCGATAAGGGAAAAAACAAAACCCTTCCACTTTTTATGTGTAAGCGTGCACGTGTGTGGAGGTGATATGTGTAGTGTTGTAGCAGTGATGTAAATTTCTGTTGTCTGTTGTTCTGGAAACATATATCTGTACCAAGCATACATACCTCAACAACTCTTATATATATTTCGTATCGGGTGATATTCTAAACTATTTCAGTTTGATAAGGAAAAAAAAAAATAAAACCCTTCCACTTGCATGTGTAAGCGTGTATGCACGTGTGTGGAAGTTATATGTGTAATGTTGTCGCAGTTATGTAAGATTTTGTGTCACTGTATCGCGCGAGCAGCGTACTCAAGGGCTCCACGCCGAGGGAACGGACCTAGGCTTGAGCCGCTGCCAAGGGGGGCCTAATCAAGTGTGCGGTGGCGAAGTTTACGCCCAGGCCACGTCGGCGTTACATGTGGTTACGTGGGCGTGGGCGTGAACACGCTCTGTTTGGAGAGACAGGCTGGTACTGATCGTTCGCTGCCGTTATTTTGTCGGGGGGATCAGTGAAAATATTTCGCGGACGTCTTTTGTATCGCGCAGCGTTCGGTACGGTTGCGTAATTCGTGGCTGATACCACTAACGGACTGGGATGATTCGCGGCTTTTTCAAAATAGCTAGTAGTGAGTGATTTTACGTACGTCCAGATAGAGGGCATCTCCAGGTCCCTGTGGAGATCCTCGTTCTGGACGTACCACGGGGCACTGATCACTTTTCGTAGGAAACGGTTCTGAATTACTTGTAATCTCTCAAAGTTATATGCTGACATATATGCGAAAACCGGACAGCTATATGTTAGAACGGGGCGGATGCACATCTTATACAGTGTGAGCTTGTGTCTCAGGGACATCTTGCTCTTGTGGCAAATTAACGGGTGTAGGCGAGCCATGACCATAGCGGCCTTATTACGTACTTTTGTCATTTGAGATCTAAACGAGAGGTGTCTGTCTAACGTAACTCCTAGATATTGAATCTGCTTAGTCCACGGAATGCCGGCTCCGTATAAACTAATAGGTTCGAGTTTGCGCTCGTAGTTGCGACATTTAGGGTCGAAAAATATCGCGGTGCATTTGTCGGGATTAACTTCTATACGCCATAGAAGAAACCAATCACCAAGTGTGCTAACGGCTTCTTCGATGCGTGTCCTAAGTCGTATCGGAAACCAATCGAAAGCGAAGATTACTGTATCGTCAGCATAACAACCTACCTCTACCCCCGGGTGCCAAGGTAAGTCGCTGACGAACAGATTGAAGAGAGAGGGTGCCAGAATGGACCCTTGGGGTACACCTGAGCGGACGGGGTGGGTTGAGAACACTTCACCTTCCACTCTATAGTGGAAAGTCCTATCTGATAAATACTCGCGGATTAAATGTACTATTCTATCGGGAATACGAAAACTAATTAACTTATGGATGAGCCCTTCGTGCCAGACCTTATCGAAGGCCTTGGCGACGTCGAATAAGACTGCCATTGTGCGTTTCGGTTTAGGTTTTTCCGGATTCGGGTTGCGATCGGGATCGTCGTTGCATCTAGCGTGAATGTAGTCTGTGAGGCGGTGTACTTGGTGCCTACAAGAGTGAACGGTGCGAAAGCCGAATTGCTCGGGTGGTAACAGATTTAATTATTATATGGAGGTCTGGAGACGGTTCAGAAGGAGCCGCTCGTATAGTTTGCTATCGTGTCTAATAAACTAATAGGGTGATAGCTATCGGGAAGCGTAGCTTTTTTGCCGGGCTTGTGAATGCCTATCACTACGGCCTTCTTACAGACGGCTGGAAAATGACCCTGGGTCATGGCCGCATTGAAGATGCAGACCAGTAGAGCTATGATGCGGTCAGGAAGGAGTTTCAGTACTTCGTTCCTGATCCCATCGGGACCTGGGGACTTCCTAAGCTTCAAACGCTTGATGGCATCCGATATTTCAACAAAAGTGATAGGGGTTAGGATATCCGCCGGGGGAGACGTGAGCACGCGCTCTACCGAGGACTCGATCGATTCAATATAGGTCAGTGTTTGCTGTGTTCGGTAAACATTGTTTCTCTAAACTCGCGGCGAGACACTCCGTCTTGTTTACACTATCGAACGCGGGAGGCAACCCGGAGCCTCTATCGAGAGGGAGCATCGGAATGATTACATCTGACTTGAATTTTTGCGCGAGTTTCCAGTACGCCAGGTGGGACGGCTGGATGTCCTCCAGCACCCTCTCCCACCTGTCGGCCCGGATCTCGAAGATACGAGTTCTATCCTTTTTGCGTAATATTTGTAAACGGTCGCGATTCTCTACAGACAGGTAGGTGTCGTGGGCTCGAGTCGCGGTGTTCTTTTCCGTGATCAACGCTCTTGCGTCGTCCGGGAGTATGAAGCGGCGATCGTTCGCCGCTTGTACCTCTTTCGAGATTTCCCTGACGGCGGTCTGGAGATAGTCGACCAGGGAATCGATGGTCAAATCCGCGTCAGCTTTAGACACTAACACGTCCGGGATCCTGTCTAAACCTACTGACGTCGGATTGTCTTTAAAATATCGTTGTAATTTCGCGTAGGCGGCCAACCTGACTGACGGCGGGGTGGTGTCTGAGCTCGAACCTAATAGTAATACTACCGGACGGTGATCTGAGTCAAGTTCGTGTACGACTTGTATGAGTCGTAACCGAAGCTTGACGTTTTGAAAAGAGTTACATCTAACAGTTGTCCTGATAGTGAGTGGGTTCCGAAGGGGCTATGACGTCGAAAGCTAGATCGTCACCTAGTCTGTCGAGTATCCTCCCGTTTCGAGAAGTAGTCGGAATATTCCAGATGACGTGTCCGCTGTTGAGGTCCCCCGTTATAATGACGGAGTCTCTTAATTCGAATAGCGCTTCTAAGTCGGTTTTTAGTAGATCTTTATTCGGAGAGAGATACGCGGATACTATTATAACGGACGGATGAGCGGTCATCCCTAGTCTACACACTGACACGTCCATATTGGATAGAGCGGGTGATTCTATCGGCATGCAGTAGAGTGAACGTTTGTAATAGCTTAGCGTGCCACCCCCGCGGATGGCACGGTCGTTTCTAACTATGCTATAGTTCGCGATCGCGGGGCTACGCATTTTCGGTTTTAGTAACGTTTCCTGTACGAGGAAAATATCTATTTATCTATCGCGTAAAAAGGCAGCTACTAGATCGCGCTGTGTATACAGATTTCTGGCATTAAAAAATGAGAGAGATAGACCTCGCGGTTTTATTCTATTCATAGCCGCCGCAGACATGATTATTCCGTATAAGAGTTATTGTTCTGTGAGCGGGCGATGCGGTGCAACGTTTTTGCAACGTTTGGGAAGCGTAAAATCGCGCTGAATACACCCGTTTGTTTATTAGATTCTATCATAGAGGCGAACGCGAGTATCTCCTCTATGTCGTGTACTGCTAGTAACTGATTTATCTGTAAGAATCCGGCGATAACGGCCGGGGAGAAGAGGTCAGGATGTGTGTGTGCTTGTTTCGCCTGCGGAGGCTGTGTGTGAGGTCTGGGAGCCTGCGGAGGCTGTGTGTGAGGTCTGGAAGCCTGCGGTTGGGATCTGGGAATATAGGGGCCTGCCCAGGTTGTGGCGCGCGCGGCACAGAGGGTGGCACACTTCCTCTTATTAATTTATTATTATTATATATATCGGGGGAGCCACTATTCACTTGCAATGCCGCGCTATTGACTATATCGGGGGTGTTACTAATGACCTCAAACGCTATTGGTTGAAGTTGTCGGATGTTCATTATTTACCCGATGTGAAACGCCTTGGTTTCAAACAATTGATTAGATCTATAGGCTGTTCGGCTGTTTATGTATTTTGATGTCTTAAAAGGTGACCGATGACTAGATGCTGGGCATACTCGCTCAGGCAGTTGGCCTAGTCACACCTACGGATAATTAGTCGTAACTCTATCCAGTGTTGTGTTTCTATATCGGATAATGTTTTATTTGATTGTGCTAGGTGAACTGATCGATCAAATCATAACCATGACGTCATTATGGATGATGTCTTACTTCTATATGAACGCCATTTTATCGCTGCCCCGACATATATTAATTTTATACATGATAGAAACAGGTAACGTGTTCATGTCATTTGAACAGGTTGATGTTTGTTTTGGACATGGACTAAGTTTGTAAGAAAAACAACTAAAAAAATGACCCAAATATATCGAGTATTTTTTTATTTTAATTTATGATAGGAATTATTTTTAAAGCTTACTTTATGTAGTTGATAACGCATGACTACGGCGTTTGAATTCAATTATAATGCTATTCATGTGGAAGTGACAGAGCATTTCAATAGATCTAAATAAGTAGGAAAATCTAACATATCAAATGGCATATTTCACCCAATAAGACGATGATATCAAACAGCACTTACCTTGTTTGTTGCGTTTTAGTGATTTTTTCAGTGGTCGGATTACTTGTTTTTAAACTTTCCGTTTTTACAGTCATATTTAATACAGCTGTAATGCATTTTGTAGGTAGAAGTGAAATAATGGTTTGCCGGTCATAATGCTGTTCTAATGATATTGTTTTTATTTGCGAAAATGATCTTAAAATAATCTCATGAAGTGAATATAAGATACTCGCTATAGCTATAACCATCATATGCTGATGACCGAGTGTACGTACTCCGCTGTAATACGTACATCTGACCTTCCTCTGATATATTGCGGATTTGTATATTTTTAGACGTGAAAGGGAGGCCTATAAATTTAGCGCCGATGAGAAATATTTGGAAGATGCATATCTGGGTCATCGATCATTGTGTCGAGATGAAGCAATCTTATTCGAAAATAGATAACACAGTGGATCTTAATTTGCAGATGTTGAGTACCGTAATGGGTGTGTCGGAAAGACTTTCTATCGCTCTTTCTGTTACTGAAGTTACTATATATTAAAATAACAACTGTTCTGACAATAAAAAACCCTGGACAACTGGTAAAAGCTACATGAAAATCCTTTCAGTAGATTTTGACTTTATCACGAGCAGACGTTGCAAAGCACTTTGTTTTATTATATTTAGTGATAAAGACTAAATATTTGAAACAATTTTTGAAGTGAAAACTTCATTAACCGCGTTGAGCGAATGTGGCAGGAGAAAAACTTTTGGTTTCACGTCAGCGACATCCTAGTGAAACGTGACCGACATGCTCTCGACGTTTTGCGCTTGCGTCGAACTGGCGATGCGTAGTATAACGGCTTGTCTACCTTTAATATTGATATTTTGTATTGAGCTTGCATATGTATGCGTATGTTTGATTAATTAATTAACTATATAAAAATGTACGTATTGCTCGGAGTGCCGTTAAACGATCCAGACTAATGTTAATTAATTTCAATAAACAAATTATTAAATTTAAACAATTTCTACTATAATCAATTTAACAATTCAAAAGAGAACACGGTTATTCCATTTTTTTGAGTTTTCATTTCTGTCGGCAGTCCTTATGACAGCCACGACTTTTTTTTTTTGTTTTTCTTGTACAAATTTGTCTTACGACTCAATATAGCGGCTGCAGTGATTATCAGTAATACCTTTTTTTTGCTTTTCTTGTTCAAACTTGTCTTACGACTCAATATAGCGGCTACAGTGATTAACAGTAAGTTGTGATGACGATTGACGAGAAATTAGTATAAATCGTAATTTTCTTACCGTACTTTGGTCTAAAAATGCATCACTGCAAACAACAAGGCTATCGTAAACTGAGTACGTCAGGTAATAATACGTAAAGACTTATACGAATATTATACGTATTATAATAATATATTATTATACGTATTATACGACTTATAATAATATATTATACGAATATAATAACGGAACGCTATGATAGTGATATGAATAGTGAGATATCTATATACTTTCGAAAAATATATAATCATATATACTCCTATGTGTTGTATTAAGCAGTGACGCGAGTTTGCCGGAGGTGGTACCTAGCTGTGCTGGCCAGCGATCCTATAGTCAAATATCACTACATAATATAAAAACAAAGTCCTATGCCGCGTCTGTCTGTCTGTTCGCGATAAACTCAAAAACTACTAAACAGATTTTTATGCGGTTTTCACCAATAGATAAAGTGATTAAGGAAAGAAGCTTTAGGTATATAATTTGTCATTTTTTTATTATAAGGACGGGACAACGTCATCTTGACCCGCTAGTAGGATATAAATATATAATTTCAAATGTTAAAAAGTATAAATACGAGTAGTGATGTAAATAATTGCACTAATAATTATGGTTCCATTACCTACGGGTGTTGTCAAACTTCATTGTATAAAAAAAATAAAAACATCAAAAGATATGTTCGCGGGATCATATTATATGTATCGACAGATATAGTATTAGTTAGATATGTATATACTATAAAGTTACATATATAATTTGCAGCACTCTCTAAGATCGTAAAATCAAAATAATCAGGGCCTAATTGAATAAAGTATATTTTGATTTTGATTTTACGATCTTAGAGAGTGCTGCAAATTATATATGTAACTGTATAGTATATACATATCTAACTAATACTATATCTGTCTATACATATAATATGATCCCGCGAACATATCTTTTGATGTTTTTATTTTTTTTATACAATGAAGTTTGACAACACCCCTAGGTAATGGAACCATAATTATTAGTGCAATTATTTACATCACTACTCGTATTTATACTTTTTAACATTTGAAATTATATATTTATATCCTACTAGCGGGTCAAGATGACGTTGTCCCGTCCTTATAATAAAAAAATGACAAATTATATACCTAAAGCTTCTTTCCTTAATCACTTTATCTATTGGTGAAAACCGCATAAAAATCTGTTTAGTAGTTTTTGAGTTTATCGCGAACAGACAGACAGACGCGGCATAGGACTTTGTTTTTATATTATGTAGTGATATTTGACTATAGGATCGCTGGCCAGCACAGCTAGGTACCACCTCCGGCAAACTCGCGTCACTGCTTAATACAACACATAGGAGTATATATGATTATATATTTTTCGAAAGTATATAGATATCTCACTATTCATATCACTATCATAGCGTTCCGTTATTATATTCGTATAATATATTATTATAAGTCGTATAATACGTATAATAATATATTATTATAATACGTATAATATTCGTATAAGTCTTTACGTATTATTACCTGACGTACTCAGTTTACGATAGCCTTGTTGTTTGCAGTGATGCATTTTTAGACCAAAGTACGGTAAGAAAATTACGATTTATACTAATTTCTCGTCAATCGTCATCACAACTTACTGTTAATCACTGTAGCCGCTATATTGAGTCGTAAGACAAGTTTGAACAAGAAAAGCAAAAAAAAGGTATTACTGATAATCACTGCAGCCGCTATATTGAGTCGTAAGACAAATTTGTACAAGAAAAACAAAAAAAAAA
>MU159760.1:22238-34232 GCA_015888305.1 Antheraea pernyi
GGAACAGACAAGCGTTTATTTTTTGTATAGTCACAAAATCTTAATTATAATAATGGCAATGTATATTAAATATAATGTAAATGTAAATCTTAATAATAATATTTTAAGTTTTTGTTTCGTTAGTTCCTTATACAGTGTAAGTGAGTACTGAGGTAGTTATATGGTGGGTTAAGGTTCCAAATGTGTTGCTGATGACAAACCTCATTTGGCACGCTTTTTGTATTTATATATCTACTGTACACGTTACATGTTACTTTTAGTGGCGTGCGCGTCGTACTTACAATTGTCTTTAAAGAGCGTTTCTGTAATTGTACATAGTCTCACAATTCTATAATTCTTTAATACGATTTAAAAATACGCGTACGGAGCTGCGGGTACAGCTGGTAATAAATATGTGCGTAAATAAAGAAAAGTTTCCATCAAAACGTTCAGTTACTAACCAACTAAAAACTTAGTTTTTATAGAAACATTATTTTATTAAAATTAAAACAAATTCGCCATTTTCGTTGCGATGTTGTATTTTCAATGAAATATTTACATACCACTTTTATTGAAATTCATACGGTGTTGTTTCTGCTTAATACAATATACGCGAAAAGACAAAGTAATTTCTTTTAGGTGTATAAAAGACTATATAAGAATAAACTTAACACAGTAAAATTGTTCTTAATTTTATTTTAGTTTTATTTTTGGCAAGAAATCTTCTAGAATTTTATTGTCACTATCGAGTAGCTAATACATATTTCTTGAAATGATTTCAACGTTCTAACAAGATGGCGGCTCCCTTTTTTTCCATGGAGTTTTTACGGCATCTCAGAATTCAAGCTTCGTGGTATTATTTCCCATCCATGTTACTTGTGCAGAATAATGGAACTATATAACGTAAAAAACCACATATATTACAAAATACAGAATCAAATAACACAAGGTTATGAATAAAATATTAAATCTACTACATGAAAGACTAAGATCCCGCCAGAAACCCTTTAAAATTATTATACGTCATTTCAGATGGTCTGAAAACAAAATCGGTTACTAAGTTAACAAAATTATTATTCTATACTGTGTCCGCGTATCCGTCGGCGTGGAACTCAATGTAAGAAAACAGTGCACTTTTCTCACTCGTACTTAAGTCGCGTCACCATTAAAATTACAATAACTTTTGATAGAGAGAACCGATATTAATGAAACGAGGACTAAATGTTACTCGAGGATATGCTTTATGGTGATGATTTTTCGTGAACGTAGTACTTTAGTAGTGATGCGTTTTCAAACAAACAGATAGACACGTAGACAGACAAATAGAGTGACAAACATTTCTAAACATGACTGAAATGTATTTTATTACTTATACTTATTCCAAGATATCTGCAACCATTTTTTTTTTCACAAAAATCTAAAAATTACAGACACATTACATTTACATTATATAGATAGATTTATGTGTTTTAAGCTCAAAATAATTTGTTTCTTTCCTATAAAATATCATAAAATTCTTCACCTTTATCTTATATTTCCACTTTCTTTTCTATGTAATGTATGTATTATGTATTACTTTGCAAGAGATATTATCGCTTTAAGAGCTTCCTTTGATTTTAACGTCCGCCTCTATAAACTGGTGTACATTTTATAGTGAGAACGATGCAATCTAATAGTAGCAAGGACCTCTTACAAAGCAGATTCCATCGTCGTGCGACCGACCCTACAATATAAACTGTCCGATACCGAGACGCTCGGAATTTACAATTTGCGTGAATACTGTTCTGCTGTATTTTCTCCGCATTTTCACAAGAAAATGCGCCGTTAAGTTGCAATATGGGCGGAACCGTCAGCGTGGTCTCCTTTGAAATACCGTTTGATTCACTTGAATGGAACATTTTCTCACAACATTATATTATTATAGGTTTTTATTTCTAGTTCGCAGACATGATGGTATTAAACACGCTGATAAGCTTAGTACAATATTTTGTTTATTAAAAATCCACAAAACTGAGTCCGACGAACAAAAATTTACATGAACTTTGCTAAATATGAACACAACAGGCACAAAGTAAGACATTTCATAGCATTACACCAACGAAAAATTATAATACTTTTTTTTTGAGGCCAAAGAAAGACAAAAGATTATATGAAATTTAAAACGTAAACTATTACATAAAGATTGTTATATGATCGACTAGCGGGCCCGGCGGACATTGTCCCGCCCTGATAGTAATAAAAAACCTTGACAAATTATATACCTAAACCTTCTTCGTGAATCGCTTTATCTACTGTTGAGAACCGCATCAAAATCCGTTTAGTAGTTTTTAAGTTTATCACGATCTGACAGGTTGACGTGGCAAAGGACTTTATTTTATAATACGTGGTTATAGACAACCCCGTTCAATTAATATGTTCAAATTCAAAAAGTACGTATTGTCTATGGCGATGTTTAAAAGTATGTTCGTAAGTTTATTAAATCAATATGTAGAGTAGACTGATGCACATTGATTTCAGTGAAGAGTTTTCCATCAAAGATACAAAAATACTATATAAGTTATTACCAATATTTTTAATAAATATTTTTTTATACTATACGATACTCATTGCTTATATAATTATATCGCTGGAAAGAAAGGATAATGGTATAAGTTTAGTATCTTCTATAATAAGTTTCCATTTTATGTCTCCGAAATTAAAGTCACCAATAATTAAATATCAAACATATAATATAGTATGAAAAATGATAGCAACGACAATATGGTCTACAATCTATTCAAAACAATGCGCGGGACTGTGGGATACAAATCCTTACCACCTCTCTAAGCCATTAGATACAATCCTGCTAATTCCTGTATACTTCAGCGGGTGTCATACCAGGTGCTTAGTGGTTTCAAACCAGTCGAGGTATAATCGCCATATTCTAAAACCTGTAATTTTTTTTCCGGCAATACATACTAGTCCACCGAAAACACACTTTTTACAATGTAACGTATTACGCACTTTTGGAACAGAGTGATACATGAATATTTTTGTCTATTACCTTTTGACGTCTATATCAATCGTAATCAAAATTTGGCATAGATGTAGTCTGGAGGAGAACATAATAAATATGCCCATAGTTCTACAATTTATGTCGCATCTTAAAATACTTTCATTTCTTAATGTGTAAAATTGAAGAAAACTTCACCTCTGCACGTTTCGTAATATTAAAAAATCGCGTATATAATCCTATTGGAAAGTATAGCTTATCTTACGGTTCCGAAATCGGCTGAGTACCTTAAGCGCTCGCCTTAATAGCCCGGTGAAGCTGTAAAGACCTTGCCAGGTCAATAGCATAGTCAGTTCGAGAAAATAAAACAGCCTATCTGAATCAAGAGGCAGTTATAGTGTCTCTATCTCTTTCTATTTCTCTCTTTATTTAAACTCTGTTTATTTAAACAACCAATATATAATGCGCCTTTTATTATAATAAGTTTTTTTTAAGATAAATACAATTAGACTTCGACTTAGTGATTTGACTTAGTTTTGTTATACAAAATTTTGCACGACGAAATTAATTGTGCGCATTAAAAAAACTCACTGTAAACTTACTTAAAACTCCGGCCATACGAAATAAACTTAACTTACTCAAAACTCCAACCATACGAACTAATATCTGCTTTGAAATACCCGTATCTGGGTTATCTAGTCTTTACAACAAACTAAAGACCGCTATAGACATCTTCGGTGAGTCTTTGTGAACGTTCAAAGAAAAGACTGTATTGTTATTGAAGGACTTACTTTGTAACTCGCAATTTATTTCGTTCATTATTTTTCACACACATTACTTTAAACTTAATTTTGTTAACTCGTTTTCTTGTATGTGTGTGTGGGTGCAATTTTATAATTGGTCTTAAAATAACTTCCCATGAGCTAGGGCTATAAAAATATGTACGTAGCTCAGATTTGAATGACAGTGCAAGAAAATGTTGAAAAAAAAAACGAAAGGAATTATAATAAACTAGCTGTGCCCGCGACTACGTTCACGTGAAAGTTCAATTATAAATACAGTGATTAATAAATGCATAGGATTGTATAGTGTATTAAAACTCGACATCGACGATTTAATTGACCCTCACCGATTTGTGAACGATTTTGTTCTCCGAGTCGCTACGTGGCACTACACTCTACAGCATCTAGCTGTACATCGTATATATTTGAAAAATGTTATAGTTAAGTTCATACTTGACGGATGCACAGAGAGAGGTGTTTGATACATACATCAAAATCATTCACATATTGATGCATCCTGTAATAAGTCTTTAGGTTACATAACCAGCTTGACATGCTTCAATTTACTATTCGGCAAATCGACAATATTCTTTGCGGCTTAGTTGTGACCCTCACACAATTTTTCAAAAAGACTATTACTTGGGTTACTTGAGCCTAATGCATGACCAATTTTTCACAACAATTTCTTTCTAGTATTTACATCGGTTCTTTATTAACTTCAGTTTTTTTAAGTTTTTGCGGACATACATTACACGATCACTAATGTATTGGAGAGCAATGTTAAAATACCCAATTTCTGAAATTTATTGAATGATTCGTGAGGCCCTATGTTATAAATTGCAGGTATTGCCCGTTTTTATAGTAAGAATATAGTATTCAGCTGCTGTCCACCAAAATACTATATGACATTATGCAATGGAAGTAAGTGAAGTAGATCAACCTAGCAGAGGCGATATCTGTAAGCTGGCGAATCAGGCGAACTTTCGTGAAAATACTAACAGTCGGTGGTCGCCATTGTTTTTGGATTGTACTGTGCTTACCATCAGGCACAGTGCAGTCATTATGCCGTGCTACAATAAAAAAATAAATAAAAAAAAAACTATTTTCAGGACAATCTATAAGATCTTAAAAATGTGTATTATTTTCATAAGGCTTAGTATAATTATTTTATCTTCTTCTATACAATATAATACGAATGTAAATCAGAGGTGTCTGTCATTTTTAGATTATTGTGAAAAAAATTGATGCATGTGTGAAAAAGTAATAAAATACATTTCAATCATTATTAGAAACGTCTGTCTATCTGTCTGTATGTTTGAACACGCATCCCTGACGCGACTTAAGTACGAGAGATATGTAAATAATTCAGATAACTTTATTAGTCACTGTTTTTTTATATAAGGTTCAAAGCGGACGGAGTTATGGGCACAGCTAGTACTTTTTAATTCAATTTATAGATGTGGTATGTAATATTTTTTATTTGACATGACCATGATGATCATGGTAAATCTAAAATATATAAATGTACCTAACCGCAGGTTACATTCAAACTTTAAATGAGAGATATCTCAAAGTTTCCCATTACTGGCATGTCAATGCATTTGATGTAAAAGGTGAACTTGTAGCATGCAGGTCCGACGTCGTAAGAGGCACTTTCCGCTTTCAATAGCTTCCAGCGATTGGTTCTTAGTGCAATTTCCTATCATCGTGGAACCTCTATTCATGTCATAAGTTTGTTACAAGTTACACAAAATTGACTTCACTACCAGGCAGGCAGAGTTATTAAACTGCCAATATGTGTAGTGAACGTACAAACGATTAAAAGTTCATTAACAGATGAATCCGTGTAATTTCCTTTTTCGTATATACTAGAAATTGCTGACGTGAAAATGTATTTACACTGCAAGAGAAATCATACGTATTTATTGTACAAAGAGTTATTTGCGTTATGCCGGACTTCAAGTTGAATGTCTGTCTGTGTTTTTAATTTTAATATAAAGGTGATGCCAGATATCCAACTTTATAGCTTTTCTACTAAAGTAAGGTATGTGTTAATCCCATTACAATATTATCAACGTAATCCGGTCCAGTCTCGATAATGAAATATAATCTGAATATATAAATATAATATAATTGTCCGTTATTTTTAAGTTAAAAATAAAGTTAGTAAACTTTGAAATGGCTGAAGCGCTTCTAGTGAGTTTTTATTGGTACATAGAAGACTTTTCGAAGTATTTTTTAAGCTTACCGATCTGTTTTTCCATGCTCTTAGCCAAGAAATCATGTCGAAATGTGTTTAACTGTTGAATATTAATAACATAATTACAATTAATAATTATATATATGTATATGAGAATGCTCATAAACTATATACTATACGAGAGCCCATAGTATAAATGCTTAACTATACATTTACTCAGGTGAAGCTGTGAAGACCCTGCCGGGTCAATAGCGTAGTCAGTTCGAGAAAAAAAAAAAGTATATTGCTAGACCTAGACAGACATACATACTTACAAATACACACAACTACATACCTACATTACGTTTAACGCGTAACGTGTAACGAAAGTATTTCCCTGCGGTACCATAAGAAGTTTAACTTCAAAAAATAAAAGATAGACAATTAACTTATTGGCTTCTTCTCCTCAAAAAACATGGAAAATTATAGTTTTTTGGGCCGTTTTTTTGTATTTTTCACATAAAACCCCATATAATTCCAAGGTTTCAACCTCGCAGCACCTCTCTATATAAACATGTATATAAATACTAGCCTCTGCCCGCGACTTCGTCCGCGTGGAATAGTTACTTTGGGCTAACGCTAACATTAACTCGCGACTTCGTATACGTAGAAGGTGAAAATATTTTTAAATAATACGTACGTTAACTCCTATTTTGATCCATTCTTCATTGGTGCTCCTATTGGTCTTAATTATAGCCTATAGCCTTTGTAGGATGCTTCAGTATTATGATAATTTGATTATGATATGTGCGTTAATGTCTCAACTTTTCCGGTGGGACCTGCTTGTTGGAGGCCGGTCAAGCCGATTCGTTATCGCTTTATGATGATAAGTACACTAGACTGATGTTTCTGATAATGATAGTTTTTTCTTGACGATGAATGTTAACCTGTACCAACTGTTCTTCAGGAACACCAGATCATGCACAATGATTGAAGGCAATGTCAATGACACGACGCGATGTGACGTGATCGATGTCCTAAGTCCAGAAGCAATAGGCACTGATTTTTTTTGTTTTTTATCTCGAAGTACCAAAAAATACTGTAGGGTGCTCCAGTGTTATGATAATTTGATGATGATAGAAAATGATAGACGGATCAGCGAAATGACACAACCGATTCCGTCGAGTGCTTAATGTTCACTGATTTATTTGTAATAATAACATATTAGTAAGTAACAGTAAGTAAACTAGGTACGATTGCTCGTACAGCCTTCATCGATAAATTAGCTATATAACACTGAAATAATTATTTCAAATCGGACCAGCAGTTCCTGAAATTAGCGCGTTCAAGCAAACAAACTCTTCAGCTTTATAATATTTGTATAGATTAATATATGTGTTTTAGCGATTGGCAGCGATTAATATTATTTGAGAATACAGTCAAGTACCTATAAAAAATAAATTAAAATAATTTTCAAATATTCCTCAAATATTTATTTACAATTACGTGGTATATTTCCTTGAATAGGTACTACTGGTTTTTACATTACAGTAGTACACCATAGTGATACCAATCGTTCTCTTTCATATCCGCTATGAGAACGTTAAGCCAATAGTTTTTGATCCTGCTTCGAGATCTTAGGCCCATATTGATACTATTTACGGTTTACATTAATAATTTTCAATTTCCACACAAATCAACATTCTCAGTTTATCGGTGTGATTGTTGAAAATGTACAATTGACTTCACACAACTGAAGTCAGCATTATCTAGCTAGCGTGGCAGACATTCGGACGGGGTTCTGTGTTTATTCAAGTGATTGTGTGGGCGCGTCTCATGTAACAGTGACGTCGGTAGCTCTCTCTTTGTTCACGTATCAGTCTAAATATAACGATGCTTCTATTTAAAACGTCCATTAATAATAGATATGAGGCTTTAATTACAATACTAACTAAGCCCGCGACTTCACACGTGTTTTACATTATTTATTGCAATACATTAGGTGAGATATAAGAAAATGGGTAGCGCGAAAAATATGGTCGTAAGGCAAATGAAAACGGCGAAATAATATTTTTCAATATTTGATCTCTTAATAAGACGTATATTTGTGATTTTAGATTTCTAATTTAAATAATACAGGAGACTATATATATTTAGTAAACAAATATTAAAATAGAAACTTATTTCTCATACCATTCGCTAGGTTTTGTTTGTGATAAATTAAATTTTAGTAATTTAACAATGAAAAAATGTTTGAGTATAGTCCGCGTAAAACTTTTTAACTGCTCTGAAGTAAATGCGCAGAACACAAATTTAGGTATCAGAGGGACAAAGATAAGATAAAAGGGAAGCAGGCTCGACCGCGCTCCTACCTCGCGTCTAATGCACCTTTTTTTTCCTTTTTTTTATACAGGAGAAAATCCTACATGGGATAAACCTCGGGCTGCCGGGGGACAGCGCGAGGGTTATGTGGGACTCTTACCCACTAAAAACTCCTGTGACGCCTTTGCGCGTATGTGATCCAGGGCCGAAGGGTGGCGGCGAGCACGTGCTCCTCCAGACCCTAATCACGCGCTTGGGTCCCCGTAGATGGTCGAACGGGGGACCCACGCCTTGAGAGAGGAATTCCTCCCTCCTGCTTATATTGAAGTGGCGGCCGAAACCGCATCGCGGGCCTTCATTGTGCGGCAACGGACGCCCCCACGTCGGTGCCTCTAATACAACTACGTTGACACATGTGTCCTGTCATTACTAGTTGCAGAACAATCGCATTCAGAACAGTTTTCATGTTGCTAATTACATGTTACTGCTATTTTCGTTGTTTTCTTTTTCATGCTTATATTTGTTATTATTAGACGACCCATCCACTTCGAAAAATGATGCCTCAATTGAAGCCATTTATTATTTATTTATTGTGAATGTATTTTATTTGCAATAACGGTATTGTAACACGCATAATATCTGTACAATATATGCTACAAGATATATACCTCAGATAGAAACACATAATGTGTGATTGTCTTTATCTAGGCGTTAACTTGGAGTCGTTTGAGATTCACGCACTATGGCGAGCGGTACATTTAATGTGTGGCGGCTACCATTGCGTGGTCGAACTTTTATCTAAACTGATGTCCCAATAGTAGTAAAACAGTGCAACACGTTAATCAGTAGTAAAGTAAGCGGTAGTAATAGTAGCAATGCACTGCCATAAGGTTGTGGTACTTGCAAGCAATAATAATTGACCTGTTACAATCAACAAGCTATTACTCCAATCAGAACTCCAGTAATATTGAAGAATGAGCGTAAACAGTTATAAGCTACATACGTGTCTTCAAATAATGAGTTTATTGATATGCAAATGCATCCAAGAAGGATTCAGTATTTATTACTTTTCCTGACTCCAACATTTACTTCATATTTTAATTTTATGCTAGCAATCGCACGTGACGTCGTCTGTGTTAAATTGTATAATGAAATATATAGCCCAGCATAATGGATTTTATGTAAATATTTTTCGATTCTGAATATCTACAAAGGAATTTTCATAGCAATCGCCCGAACAGTGTGGAAATTGATGCACTGCAGCGCCCCATAGTAGAAAAATCAACAACGTAAAAACTTTGTACATGAAAATGGTGTGCCGATTTTAATAATGATCAGTCAAATGGTATCGGAGTTGAACTCGATTAGATATATATAACACTTAATTTTGTAGGACTGTATGTAGGACTTTCCAGTAATTCAAATGCAGCAAATTTTTTAACTGTAAATCTTTATTATATCAGCGCAATCAACATATATATTTGATAAGTCAATGTTATCATATAGATATTTTTTATAAACATTTTACTTTTTAAAACATATTTTAAATAATCCACTTGTCATATGTATGCTACTTGACTAACATTGTAAGTTATATAAAATTATTTTTTGTCTGTTCAATTATTTTTGATGAGAATTTTTTAGCCCCATAATCGTATCACCGTTGCACAAGCTTTAAATGAAGCATGCAGTTTCTAATATTGCAACATTAGAATTAAATATTGGAAAATCATACAAGTCATACAATAATTTTACATTGCCAGCCTCCAGACCTTCAAGTTTGAATGAATTAATGAATACTTTATTGTACATTTTAGTTTGTACACTGGCGAGCTTAATGTGACAATGCATTTTCTTTCGCCTACCTAACTAACAGAGGTTTTGTTATCATGAATAAAAGTTATCGTGGGCAATGCAAATGTAAAAAGAAGTGAAGGATATGAGTAAATTAAAAACAATTACTAAAGTTTTTACTTAGTTTTCTTTTAATCTCAATAATTTATACATAATATAACAAAACATACAGTAAAACCAGGTCAAAGGATATTTGTATGGTTAAAAACAACATGTTCATTATTCGCTTCAGTAGTTCAAAACTAATAGTTATAATCACAACAACGGAAAGATAAACAAAGAGAGATTCCTTTTTATAATATCTTAAGAGTTCATTTTCATGTTTTTTTTATATTATAGGGGGCAAATGAACAGGCGGGTCACCTGATGTTAAGTGATCACCACCGTCCATAGACACTAGCAACACCGGGGGAGTCGCCAGTGCGTTGCCAGCTTGTGTTTGGGGGAGAGGGGTTGGGAAAGTGTGGAGGAGGGGGAAGTGGGGAGGGGTCCTCCGGCGCTCTAACTGACCGAACGAAAGGCAACAATGCAAGCACTGTTACTTCACGTCGGTTTTCTGTGGGTCGGGTGGTAGTCAGACGAGCCGACCCATTCATGCTGAAACCAGTAATAGTTTCAGCGTGGCTTTACCACCTATTGAACTATTATTATGTACTCCATTGAAACATAATGATTTTTTCAACCCTGTTTGTGAGATATATTATCTTTGGCATATTGTCAAACTAGCTACATTAAGTTAGAATACCTTTGTATGTTATATGGATTATACTTTTATAAAAAAAGTTATTCGTTTGTTTTTTACGTATTTCGCTTTCCTTTCAACTTACCCCGTGAGACTTTGAATTGAACTGAGTGATTACTTTAAACTAACCTAACCTATGTCACTGTAAAAAACCAGAGAACGGCTTTGAAGATTCGATCGGTTGTCACATCAAACTTGTACAGTGTACATACCGGAAAACTACGCTTATCATAGCAAGTGTAAACGTTTAGACAATTATTTCGATTTCAATAAACACATTATTTTTGCAAAAAATAAAAAAAAATTACATTCAAAAACGAGTATTTAAAATGTGTTTATTTTGGTGGAGAGAGATCCTTAGTTTCTTCATAATGTATAACGATTATTCTTAGTGGGATATCTAGGACTTTTTTATGTTAATTGTTTTTTTTTTGTTCAGGTATATTACCGTAATCCGGTTTCACACGCATGCGTGGCGCAACAGTTTGGTGGGGTGTACGGTGCGCCGCGACGTCGCTCCCAACGCTACCCGCCTCCTTGCTTACAGGCGTCTGGCATTCGCGCTCTGAGCGTCCACCCATTTGGATGTTCCCGGGTTCTCACAAAGTTCCGCTAGTGACAACTTCCGCGCGAATCCTGTGCTAATATTGACGTAAGTATTAACTTCGAATTATTTGTAAGAAGCGCGGTCAATTTTTACGTTTCTCCCTCAAATAATATTTTCCAGTTTAATATTTGAGTTAGAAACTTTTTGTTGAAATGTTTCGCGGTTTATTTTTACTATTTTCTTGATTATAAAAACTACGTTTTGTTTTTAAATTACTATTTTTTTGTACATCCCTTGTCGGTTGTTTTTATGTTTGCGGCTAGCGTATAATTTTTATATGAATCTTTACATTTCAAAATAAGCTAAATCCAATTTTAGCCGATCCTAATATTTTACGTTATTTTTCAAGATCTACAAATTCTGTAAAATATGATGATCATAAAAAAAAAACTAAACACATTATGAACGGCAAAATTTGAACTTCATTCTCGGTGTATAAAAACTGGAAATCTTAAAAAATTAAACATGTTATATGAACCATTGAAATTGAATATTGCTCATTTTTAAATGTAACGAATGTATTATGGTTGGAAAACA